>JARUPZ010000463.1:0-35910 GCA_031213475.1 Nereocystis luetkeana
AACGTTGCCTATACGTATATCGATAGAAAACGTTGGCAGTCTATTGCGGTTAACAGGGTCCATTGATGCGCATTTTTTAGGGGCTACTGCTGTGGCAGCAATATTACATTTTCTTTCCATTGCATAGGGTGTAAGCACATCATAGATACGTCATCTATCCCGTGATGCTAACGGCCCATTGCCCAAGGGATCGATTCTTATTGTTGCCGACAACAAACGTCTATCTACAGACCGCGTGGCTAGTCTATTGTGGGCGATAGGGGTCGTTGACAAACACGCCTTCGGGGTCGATGTGGAACGGCTATGGCCTATTATTGTTGAGAGCGCCTTGCAGCGTGGGTAGGCACAATTCGGTGCAAGTCGACGAGGGAAGAAAAGGCTGAAATCTTCTCGCGATAAACATGAAGGCACGTACCGTAGCGGGAAGGGGGTAGAAGAGCCTGCTATGTGACCCCGGATCTGAGTTACGAGTTGGAAGGCGAGAGACAAGAAGATGTGCGAAGATAATAAATGGGATGAGCATAACAAAAAAATCATCTATACGCATACCGAAGGGGCTAGCCGATCAGATGTAACCAACACAGAGGGCCATGCACCACACAATCGACGATGAAAAACACGTAATCCTCATTGTTTTCAGCGCCTTGTCGCGAAGGCATCTCATGTTGAAGCTCCTCCTCGCGACATCCCATGCACCCCTAATGCATTGCTGCTGATCACGATATGTCATACTGATGTCATCGCAATATTAATAGATGACTGCTGCGGCACGATAGGTTACTACTGTGTGTTGGTTCATTCTCATCAGAGTACATCGTAGTGGAAATAGGCGGGTGATGGTGTCCGTCGATAGGCATTGCCCACCTTAATATAGCGTGAACTGTGCCCATCGAAACTCGAAACCCTTTGCCGGCCACAAAACGGAGGGCCGCATCTCCACCAGGACGAGGGCACGCACCCGAGCACCCGCTAGGACGATTGAGCGAGCCAATAGGCAGTCATCCGGCGCTCCTCCTCTGAAACAGGCGATAGAGCGGATGACGCCGTTGGCATCACAGTGGGGGCCGCTACCGTCCCAGCGAGAATTCCCCTCAGGGGTGCCTCTTCCACCGCAACCGGGGCAGGGGATCCTGAGGCCGCCGTCAACAACGAGGCAGGGGCCGCCTACGATACGTACCCCCCCATTGGGGCAATCGAGAGTAACGGTTGAGGAGCCTTTGCGGTCGCCGGTGGAGACGGCTTCCCCGCCGCCAGAACTTCGGTCAATGATATCGCCCTCCCAGCCAAGGACGTCGTGTGGGGCTCTTTCGTCAACGGGTACGCAGTCGAGAGCAGAAGGTGGGCTGGAGACTTTGACGGTGATGACACCGCCGTTCCCGCCATGGATGGTACCTGCACCGGTCCAGGCGCCAGACCCCTCGTTCTCAGCGTAACCAGCCACGACCGGGACTCACTCCCCGACCCCTACACCAGCGCGTCTGCAACCCACCTCCGAAGAAAGGCCTCCCACGCCCCCGCAGCCGCCGTCGCAGACGCTGCAGGAGACCCCAACCCTATCGCCAACAGCACGACGACCGGAATTGTTCGAGCCGCGCCCAAGGCAGCCTCGGCCAACGGGGCAGTCCCAAGCAGAGCCACGGCCTCCACCAGCGAGCTCGATGCCCGCGCCGTCACCGTCGGAGACACCGCGACCACCACCGACCGCATTACAGTCTGCCACGCCACCCCTGCCGTCACCTGTGACATTGCCACGGCAGCCGTTGCCGACAGTGGCACCCCCTTCGACAGGGACGCCGCTCTTGACGCCGGAAGCGGTGCTGGCGAATGTGATGTCATCGCAGTCAGCGACCGGACTGGCGCGGACGCCGCTACCAAGGACGTCACCGACGACGCCCGGAGGAGCGCTGGAGGGGGGGAGCTCGGGATCAGCGTCGACCCCAGAATCGCCGCCGTCGCCACCGGCAGGGAATGGGCAGCCCCGAGTGGAGCCCCCGGAAGATTGCTGCGTGTGCTACGAGGCATTGGTGGCCCCAATGGTCCATCTCGGCAGCTGCCCTCACCGACTCTACCTGCCTTGCTGTGCCGCCCTCCGCGTCAGAGCGGCGACCGACCTACGATGCCCGGCATGCAGAGCGACCGCAACAGTCGAAGAAGCAGATAGAATAGCACTCCGACAGTACAGCGAAGAGGTTATGTCAGAGGCGATGGCGGTCGCACGGCGTGAGATGCCAGTTGGGAGAGGAGGGGGGTCATCCACCAGCGCCACACGGAACGGTAGGGGAGGGCGAGTGATATGCAGCATTTGCCACGGATTGGTGGAGGAGATCGCCTTCGTGCACGTGTCCTGCTCATGCCAGGTGCACCGCCGTTGTGCCCTAGGCTTCGTTGAAGACGCAATCCCCCGAGCCAGGGCCAACGTGACACGTACGACCACACACCAGGTCACGTGCCCGAACCCGGCTCTACATGTGGTGCACGAAGATGTGGATCTACACCCTCTTCTCCAACAGATCAGGGGTCTCGGTAGATCGGCAGATACGGCGGAAGAGAGAGCCATAGGTGCCAGGGTCAACGCAGCGGAGCTCCGCCTCAATGGGAGGCCCACCACCCCAGCCGGAACGATAGATTTGTCGAGGAGTGCAACTGAGAGAGGGAAGGAGAATATCTGGGGAGATTGGCGTGGCACGGCCCCCCAGCAAGCACAAGTGGAAGCGCCGTGCGGGGCCTGTGGAGAGCAAGTTACAGACCGTAACAGGTTCTCTTTCGCAGGTTGGCTCGCTCATACGGAGTGTGCCGTGGAAAACGTACGGGGGGGCTCCGACAGGGGAGACGATCGGTTCGGGGTAGCCATCCCAGAAGAGAATGGGCCGCTCCGTCGGAGAGCGTTCCGTCTCACCCAGATACTGCCGAGACTACACCTACGTTATGACGGCGCTACAGAGGCGGTTGCCCATAGAAGGAGACAACTGGAAAGATCGTGGCGGTCAGCGATTTCGCAGGATGAAGACGCCGCGAACCCAGCTCAAACCCAACAGGCAGAAGAGAGGCAGAGAGAGGAGGAAGACGCAGAGTGCACGAACTGCGGACAGGCTCTGGAAGATTCGGCAGGGGCGTCGAGGGGCATTCACATGCAAGTACCCGTCCCGTGCTCCCACGGGGGATTCGTGCACGCCAGTTGCATGCTGGAACGAGCAGACCGCCTCGCGAGAGGGCATACAGACCCGAGGTCCTGCGTCGCATGCCGCCACGAGGGGGCCGCGGGGAGACGACCCCCCCACCCGGCGGAGCTTGCTAGTGGCTTGCCAATGGCCGAGTTGGGGGGAAGATGGGCAACGTTAAGGAGCACCATGCAGTTCGCCGAACTCCTTCAAAGGGACGCCCCAGGACCGGGACCGGCTAGTTACCTGACAACCGGCGTATACAGCTCATTCGAGCTCATGGTACGTGCCCACGGGAGGAGCCCAACCTCTTCGTTCCTCTTGTGCTCCCTGTTCAGCGATGCCCTGGGCCTGCCTCAAGCGGCCTACCTTGATTTCCCACACTCGAGGGAATGAGAAGTGGCTGTCGGCCGCTACCGTACGCGGTTCGCCGCACTCGGGATTCGATCGCAGGATGTCCTGCTTCGATTAACAGCCCGGAGGCTCTACATTGGGCCCCATGTTCAAGAATACTTGGCGGGCCTCGGCGCTGAGTGGGAGGAACGCTTGACGAGATGGACCCTCGGCAATCAAAACGCGCTGGCGGATCGTAGCGCGCTCCCTTCCTTTCCGGTGGAGGCGGTGCCCTCGCCGGAAGGAATGGGGCCGGCGCTAGAGAGAGATCCGATGAAGAGAGGGCAGCTGGAGCAAGAACGTGCAGCTCCGAGTACCTCAGAGAACCACCAAAACGAGGGAAGACGGGATACCACGCCAGCAGAACAACCCAGAACGCCCTGGACAAGGTCCGAGGCCGCGTCAACAACCCCCGGACCGACAGTGCCAACCAACGTGAGGGAGGGAGGAGCGATCGCAAGGGGTAGACGAGGCCGCTCGAGAGGTTCTGGGAGGGGTTCACGAGCAAGCAGTGCAGGGAGAGGGGCCGACTCGAGTACGGGGCGAAACGCCAGGCCGGGGGGTAGTGCGCCACCCTCGTCAGCAGGCGGGAGGGGGGAGGGGGGAGGGGGGGGGGAAGGGGGGGGGAGGGGGGGGAACGGAGGGAGAAGGGGAAGCGTGGGGACCGGGGGGAGCAGAGGGAACGGGGGGAGCGGGGGGGGAAGGGGATACGGGGGGAGCGGGGGGAGCGACGGAAGCGAGGGGAGCAGGGGGAACGGGAGTAGCAAGGGGAGCGGGAGGAGCGGAGGAAGCGATGAGAGCGGGGAGATGGGGTAGTGCGCCACCTTCGTCAGCAGGCAGGGGTTGGGAGGGGGGAGTGGGGGCGGGGGGGGGGGCGAGAGAAGCGAGGGGACCGGGGGGGGGGGGGGGGGGGGGAGCGAGGGAGGCGGGGGAATCGGGGGGAGGGGGGGAGGCGGAGAGAACGGGGGAGGCGGAGGGAGCGGGGAGAGAGGGAGGAGCAGATAAGGCAAGGGGAGTGGAGGGCGAGGGGGGCGAGGGGGGGCGGAGGGGGCGGAGGGAGTGGAGGGAGTGGGGAGGAGTACCAGGAGCGAAATTACCAGAGGAGAGAGATAGTGAGGGTAGAGGAGAACCGGAAACGGGAGGGCCGCGGAATGGTGGGGGAGGAGGGGGGAGAGAAGGGAGAGAGACGAGCCAAAGAAGTGGAGGGAAAGGAGCCACAATGGACGACAGGGGATCTGGGATGCCTAACGACGAGGGTCCAACCGGAGGACCTCCCAGAGCGTCGGGGAGGAGACCCGGGAACGGGGCACGCCCCAGGGCCTTCCTTGGCGACACCACAGGGGAAGTGGTGTGCGGGGTCTGCGGTGTTACGCTACAGCTCGAGCACCGGGCGGTACGCTTTCCATGTGGGCAAGGGCGACACGTGCTTCACGCTCGTTGTGTGGTGGAGGCCCTAGCGAGAGGCGCAGCACCGGCACCTCTCCGATGCCCAACAGTCAATTGCGGAGCACAACATCCAAGACGGGAAGCACTGCAGGCAGCGGTCCAAGCGGACCCGGGGCTTCGTAATCGGGCCGAGAGGATGGGAGGGGGGGGCATAGGTGATGAGGACCTTCGCAGCCGGGGGCTTTGGTACCGGTGGGACCAGAACAGCCTGGGTATAGGGCCACCACTTGATGCCGTTTCCTTGCATGACCTGGGCCAACGTTTCGCAACCTGGGAAAACAGTGCAACCGCAGTTGGCTGGTGCACACGCGCGCATTAGCATTGACGTGCTCGGCATCCTCAACCACTCTATGGGTGAGCACAGGCCGAACCGAGAGTCGGCGACGCCGAACTCGCTCCTACGGGCGATCAAGCTATGGTACCTTATGCCAGCCGTGCTCCACTCACCGGACGGCCGAATCAAGAGGCGACAGAGGTTCGCGTTGGTGGAGAGCGAGAATATAGTGTTGCTGCTCACATGGCTGATAGCATTCTCTTGGGGAGGGGGCCTGAGGCGACGGGATGCCGCCCAAGACGATTCGGAGGAGACGAAGCTCAAACGGGCGTCGTCGGCGTGTCGCCACGCGGGAGGGGTCAAAGTGGCAGTTCGCAACCTGCTAGCAGAGCCACGATCAGCTTGAAACGGAACGACGTGGAGCACACTGGTGGCCAAGTTCCCCTCCGAAGATCGCGCCGCAGTGTCCGCGGCGGCGGTTGCAGTGTTGGCGACCGCCACCAAGGTGGAAGATAGAAACGCCCCTCCGTGGCGCCCAGACGATGAGTACGCCTCCGAGGTGCTATTCGACGTCATCAGCTCCCGCCGTGCCCGTTCAGGCCCCGGAAACCACGGTGAACACTTTGCGCACCTGCAATCCATCATCCACACCGACATCGGGCGGGAAGAGTTCGGAAAGGGCATGACAGCCTGCTGGCGGAGAATCGTCGACGAGCCGGACGCGTTCCCGCCAGAATTCTGGCAGCTCTTCTTGCAGTCGAGCCTCACTGCCTAGGGGGAAAAGTACCGGCCGGTTTGCGTGGGCATGACATGGAGGCGGCTCACCATCGCGAGGGCTATGCGACAGTGGCGGCCGCGATTGGAGGAGGTCAACCGAGAGGTGAGGCAGTTTGGGGTCGCCGTACCCGGAGGAGTGGAGCATGTGGAACTGAGGGCTAGGACGTTACACGAGACGGGCAACTGGGTCGTCCTAACGGACTGCTCCAATGCCTTCAACACGGTTAAACGGACGGCGGTGCTTGAAGAGGCGGCCAACTGCATGCCAGCGCTAAAGCCGTTTGTGGCCAAGTGCTACGGCACAAGGCCCGCCGACGTGTATTTCCGGATGGACTCAGGGGAGACCAGGTCGATCGCTTGCTCCAGCGGTGTCCAGCAAGGGGACCCCATGGGGCCGTCTGTCTGGTGTTGCGACCGGGGCTGAAGCGTTTCCGACAGGAGTTCGAGGGAGAAGAAGTGGAAGCCTTCGCCTACATGGACGATGTTTCTCTCGGCCTCATGGGGGTCACGGCCAACGCGATTAGAGTTTTTGCCTTCCTAGACGACATCGGCATTGTGGTCAACCCCGCCAAGACCGTAGCAGTACCACCCAAAGGACACGTCCCGACGGCGGAGGAGATGTCGCTTGAGGAGAGCGTTGATGTCCGCATCGCAGACGAAGGAGGGGTGACGGTGGTGGGTGTTCCGATCGACTCGGATGAATACGTGCTGGGGCGAGCAATGGAGGTAGTGAGGGATGGAGGCGCAGACCGCCTTGCACGCTGCCTCGCTAACATGCCCGACAAGCAAGCGGTGGCCCTAATCACCGTCGAATCCCTCGGAAAGCGGACGGGCTACCTCGAAAGGGCTCTGGACCCGGGGCTGTCACTCGAAGCATGCCGAAGGGCCGACAACGGGGCTCAGTGGGCCTACGAAAATATCCTAGAGCTACCGGGAGCGGCGGACGCACAGTCGTTGTTCCAGGAGGGGTGCCCGGCTAGCCAACTGACCCTAAACCCCTACCAACAAGCCCAAGCACGCCTTTCTACGGGAGCGGGAGGGTTAGGGCTGCCGTCGACGGAAGCGAGGTGAATGTCTGCCTCAATCGGGAGCAGGGTGGGCATCCTGCCGGAGGTTCTCGCAGACCTCACGGGCCCGCTAGGAGACAGGGACAAGAGGGGTCTCCCTGATTCTTGCATCATTGCTGAGCTCGGTGGAAGCTTGCGAGAGATTCGGGGCACGTGGGGCGTGACGAAAGAAGCGATGGAGGGCATCGTCCCCGAATCTTGGTTGGTATGGAGAATGGGTGCAGAGGGGGGCCTGGTCCCAGGGGCTCCTGAAGCCGACATGCTGGCTGCGCATGATGCGGTAACCACCAACTCCCGAAAGGCTCAACAGAGGTTGGGCAAGATGGTGAATCAGGGTCGGCACGCTGCACACACAGCCTCGCTAGAGGGCTACCGGAGACTACACGCCCACCTGGACCAGGCGACCCGCTGGGGGGGAGCGAGACCAAAGCCTTCGCCAAAGCTCGTTACAGCAGTTTTCAAGGAGCAGGAGCCACTGCTTGCCTTGCGAGGCCAATAGACTCGCTCCGTGTCATACCAGCAGCGGCGTTCGTGGGCATGGGAAGGCGCTTCATGGGCATCAAGGAGCACGTGGCAGTGAGGTGCCCCTGCTGCGACGTAGTCGACATAGACACACGCCACGCACGCATCTGTCCCAGAGCAGGGGCACAGGAAAACAAGCATCAACCGTTGGTTCACGCGATCTCCCGCACGCTGAAGCGGCTGGGAATACCATACCAGGTAGAGAGCGGCGAACCGTTCACTGCAGACCGGAACCTGTGGATGGGCATCGTTGTCAGGAGAGGAGGCCTTCGGGACGTTCCTAACAGGGAATACAGGGAAACGTCCATCCTGCTGGACGTCACCCATGCAGACCCGCAAGCGCAGGTTCACCTGCGAGGAGGCAGCGCTGATCATGATGGATCAGCTGCCTCTACCTCCGAGGCGTGCAAGCGCCAACACTACGTGCGTCCGGGACATGTGTTCTTCGACGAGCGGAGCCACAAACTAGCCACCTTAGCGGTGGAAAGCTTTGAGCGCCTCGGGATAGAGGGCAGCACCTTCATCGACCAGCTGGCAGCTAGTGTCGTGGGGGGGAGGGATGGTGGGTCGATGGCAAGGAAGGGGGTGGTGAAGGAACGCCTGGTCCAAGTCGTCTCGGTGACCACACAAGTCGCCATTTCGAGGAGGGTGTCGAGGTTCAAGCTCCAGCTTAGGGACCGCCAAGAAGGAAGAAGGAACAGGGGAGGGAGGGACGACAGACCCACACCGATTGCGTGGGGATGGAGCTTGGATGCAGCTTAGGATTCAAGAATAGAACGTAATGAGAAGGAAGGAGCAAGGACAGCAAATGGAGTAGACAAGCCGAAAGTTGGCACAGAAGGGAGGTAGACTTGGTGCATGGGTTTCCTTTTGTTTCCGAGGTTTTCTTCTTTCGGAAAAGTTATGAGTGATCAATGTTGAAGATAATGCTGCACATTGTCGGATGGCAAGGGAAATAATAATGCATCAAGAACTTAGTCTATCGATAGCCACCGCCGATCACAATGCATACGTCGATGGTTTTGCCGGGCACAATGGGTAAATAAATACCTACCAGTGTATTTTGAAGATAGCCGTTGTCGACCGCAACCTATTCCGCCAACTATCTAACGATAGCCTTCATCGTTGACAACTGCTTTCAACCAAGGTACTGCAGCACTCTACTGCGTGAAGAATACGTCAGGGACGTTGACTATCGATAGACATTCCCGACGACATTAGATCGAGAAACGTGCAGTTACAGCTGTAAGAGCACACGCGAAACGGTCCAGACCCGACGTGCGCACACCTGGTTTGTAGCAGCAGCATACAGCTGTACACGCAAATCATGCAGTGCAGCTACGGCGCGTGTACGGTGGGACAGTGGGGGCTTTCGCGGTGATGTAATAGTCAACTCGCTGCTGCAGCGCGAAAATGTCAAGCAAGGCGTACTTACAGCTCTCGCAACAAACGAGAACAAGCGCAGAGCCCGACGTGAATGCCAGTAAAGCCCAGCATTTAGGCTTCTTGGCTTAAGTTATCTAGAGAAGGCACACGTCTGCAGCGCGTCTGACACCCTCGTTCTCCCTTGCCGATCCGAATGCCCAACCAAGTCGACTGTAAAGTCACACACGCCAACTCCCTGGTAGCGCCTCGGGACGACCTTAAAAGTACAGTGCTGTAGTATATAATAGGTGTATACCCATGCTATGGTTAGTATTGCTTACCACGTATGACGCAAGCTATGATAAGAGTACGAGTAGCATTTTTTGGTCAGAACATTTATGACCTACCGGGTTTCTTCACCCAATATAGTTGGAATATCATATACCAGGTATTATCAATACAATAAATAGTGGTTTCCCACAATACTCATGATATATACCCGGGGTTTGGGATTATTCATCGAGTGACACTTCTAGCTTTTCTCGAAAAAAAGGTGTTGGGTGACTTACTATCAATAGTGGCCTGCTACAGTGATAGTACAAAGCTCCTCAAGCCAGAAGCCTCAGAAGGCGAAAAAGCAGGTGCTACCTCTATAATAGAACGCATCTTACTTCTCCTGAGACAAATATACAAGGGTGGTTACCGTACGTGGCGGTAGATACCACCGCCCTACGGGGTACAACCCCCCGTGACAGTTGTGATTAAACGCAGAAACGTAACATTTTTAGCATCCGAGCACGTTGAATGCCACCCACTCTTGGAGAGGTACTACAGGTTACAGTACATATTTGCATACAATAATATAACAAACCCAAAAATATCACCCCGGAATGGAAACCCTTGGAAAACGAGATAGTAGTAGTAGTAGTAGTAGTAGTAGTAGTAGCAGCAGCAGCAGTAGCAGCAGCAGCAGCAGCAGCAGCAGCAGCAGGAGTAGTAGTAGTAGTAGTAGTAGTAGTAGTAGTAGTAGTAGTAGTAGTAGTAGTAGTAGTAGTAGTAGTAGTAGTAGTAGTAGTAGTAGTAGTAGTAGTAGTAGTAGTAGTAGTAGTAGTAGTAGTAGTAGTAGTAGTAGTAGTAGTAGTAGTAGTAGTAGTAGTAGTAGTAGTAGTAGTAGTAGTAGTAGTAGTAGTAGTAGTAGTAGTAGTAGTAGTAGTAGTAGTAGTAGTAGTAGTAGTAGTAGTAGTAGTAGTAGTAGTAGTAGTAGTAGTAGTAGTAGTAGTAGTAGTAGTAGTAGTAGTAGTAGTAGTAGTAGTAGTAGTAGTAGTAGTAGTAGTAGTAGTAGTAGTAGTAGTAGTAGTAGTAGTAGTAGTAGTAGTAGTAGTAGTAGTAGTAGTAGTAGTAGTAGTAGTAGTAGTAGTAGTAGTAGTAGTAGTAGTAGTAGTAGTAGTAGTAGTAGTAGTATTAATAGTAGTAGTAGTAGTAGTAGTAGTAGTAGTAGTAGTAGTAGTAGTAGTAGTAGTAGTAGTAGTAGTAGTAGTAGTAGTAGTAGTAGTAGTAGTAGTAGTAGTAGTAGTAGTAGTAGTAGTAGTAGTAGTAGTAGTAGTAGTAGTAGTAGTAGTAGTAGTAGTAGTAGTAGTAGTAGTAGTAGTAGTAGTAGTAGTAGTAGTAGTAGTAGTAGTAGTAGTAGTAGTAGTAGTAGTAGTAGTAGTAGTAGTAGTAGTAGTAGTAGTAGTAGTAGTAGTAGTAGTAGTAGTAGTAGTAGTAGTAGTAGTAGTAGTAGTAGTAGTAGTAGTAGTAGTAGTAGTAGTAGTAGTAGTAGTAGTAGTAGTAGTAGTAGTAGTAGTAGTAGTAGTAGTAGTAGTAGTAGTAGTAGTAGTAGTAGTAGTAGTAGTAGTAGTAGTAGTAGTAGTAGTAGTAGTAGTAGTAGTAGTAGTAGTAGTAGTAGTAGTAGTAGTAGTAGTAGTAGTAGTAGTAGTAGTAGTAGTAGTAGTAGTAGTATTAATAGTGGCCGAGATGCAGGAAGATGCTGACACACCCAGGCAGATAGCCGGGGAGGTGAAAACAAAGGGTGGTGGTGGCAGTGGATGAAAATCACTCGATGTGCTGGCACACCCTAGAAGGGATCTCGGAGGCTATAGCAAGGGTGATGATAACTATGGATGGTGGTAGTGGTGGCTGCGCAGGATTTGGTGTGCTGAGGCAACCAGGCACGCAGCAGGGGGGGGGCGATTGTGGAGGTGGTAACAAGGGGGGGGGTGATTCTAGTGGCTGCAGCTGAGAGTGGTAGGGGTGATTCTAGTGGCTGCAAATCATCGATGCGCTGCCACACACAGGGGGGGTGTACTCATGTCATTCGTGGCCGTGTTCGTATGACCATAGATTCTCCCACCCCTACGATGCCGGGACGGAGCACGTCGGGTTTTCACCGACCGGACAGGCATTGCTTGCACCAAGCGTAAAGCGCCGTGAAATCTTGGGCGAGTCGCATAAAGGGTGAGATGCATCCTCCTAGGAACCCGCCTGTGACGCAGACTTGCAATGGATAACAGATTCGAAGTAGTCGATTTGCTTTCCAATGTAGGGGGGGTGATATCAAGGGAGGGTGGTGGCAGTGTGGCTGGAAAACAAGTAATTAGCCTGCTGGCACACCCGTGCAGGAAGTAAGGGCGTATAATATGGGTGGTGATAACAAGGGAAGGTGGTGACGGTGGATGCATTTTAATTGGGGTGCGGACGCACTCGGGAAGACATCAGGGGGGGTGATAATCTTGGCGTGGTGGTTACCATGGGGGTTGATAATATTAATAGTGGTTGCTAGACATTGGTATGCTGACCCATCCAGGTATGTTCCCCTGGGGTGTGCTCATGACACACAAGGCCGCAGTCGTATGATGGGGGGGGGAACATCAAGGGGGAGTGGTAGCAGTGTCTGCAAAGCAATTGATGTACTGGCACGCTCAGACGGGAGGTCGTGGAGATATACATGAAGGGTGGCGGTAACACAGGGGGTTGGTAGCAGTGATTTCGAAGCCTTTAGTGTGTAGAAACACTCAGACAGGCAGCAGGGGGGGCGAATAACTATCATAGCAGTGGGGTGGTAGCAAAGGAAAGGAGGGTGGACACGGCAGCAGGTAGGTGGTGTCGGAATCCCAGGCGCGTTACTGTTGCTACTACTACTACTACTACTACTACTAATAATAATAATAATAGTACTACTACTACTACTACTACTACTACTACTCCTGCTGCTGCTGCTGCTGCTGCTGCTGCTGCTGCTGCTGCTGCTGCTGCTGCTGCTGCTGCTGCTGCTGCTGCTGCTGCTGCTGCTGCTGCTGCTGCTGCTGCTGCTGCTGCTGCTGCTCCTACTTCTACTGCTACTACTCCTACTACTACTACTCCTACTACTACTACTACTACTACTACTGCTACTACTACTACTACTACTACTACTACTACTACTACTACTACTACTACTACTATTAAATAGTACCACCCCCCCTTGTGACCACGCACGATCACCGCAACCGGCTTGCTGGTTGCTTCAGCATACCCAATCCTGGGCAGCCACTGCTACCGTTCTCCCTCGGTATAGTATCACCACCTTTGTACCCCCACCCCGCGCTTCCTGCCTGATTGTGCCAGCACCGCAAAGTTGCTCCTCAACCACTGGTGTTTCCGTCACCCCTTGCTAATACCCCCCATACCAGCACGCATGAGTGTGCCAGTACACCAATTCTAGGCAACCCCTAGATTGTACCGTCCCCTCTTACTACCACCCCCCCCTCGCCGTCTGCGCAAATTTGTTAGCACACTCTTCCTGCACAACCACTGCTACCACCACCCCCCCCCCCCTGTCACCCCCCCCTGATGCCTGCCTGGTTGTGTCAGCACAATAAATCTCGGGCACTCACTACCACCACACCCCCATTGTTCACCCCCCCCCCCACTGGATTGCGGGGCACGTACCTAATCGATGACGTCGTGTTTCCTTCCCACCCTCCTCTGCTGTAACTCCCCTCACGGAATAGGTCAGCTTGCGGTATGTTTCGTTGCTGAACTTCGGGGGTGTGGTTCTATACTTATTTTTATTGTGTCGTTTAATCTCAACTTTACTTTCCAGCGACTGGACAAGCGCACGTGCGTTGAGGGTTGGACGTTTCAGAAGCGATTGCTGAATTACCGAGTCGGGCTATTTACGTGTGAAAGTACGAATTTTCCGCAAAAATATTTGAGTTTCGTAGGCTAGCTTATGGTCACGAAACGAGCGTCGCGAGCCTCTTCGGCTGCTGTGCACACCTTGCAACCAGACTCCGCATGGCAGAGAAGACGGGGTTTGGGGTTTCGATCGAATCGGATGAGCCTACGCCGCGGGAGGAGCGGTACGGTGGTGGAGGTACAAACGGTATCTACGATTTTGTTTTTGGTACACGTAGCATGGGGTTCCGGTTGTGTTGTGCAGGCTTTCTTTCTTATTTCTTCCGGTTGTGTTGTGCAGGCTTTTTTTCTTATTTCTCATGTGACCGCCAAGAAAAGATTAAAGTGGTGAACGAGTACGTGTGCGGGTTACGACGAAGTATGACGAAGATGTCGTGTTTCTTGTACACCCTCACCCACCTCCCCCCACGGAGTAGGTCAGCCTGCAACATGTTTAGTTGCTCACCCTCGAGGGTGTGATTATGATTTACCCGTCATGCTCCACCGTACTCCCCTGCCCAGACTGCTGTGCCGAGGGGGCTTCGGGTGTGCGTGATGTACTGCTTTCTGCTGCTGCTGCTGCTGCTGCTCCTCCTCACGCAGCTCCCCTCATGGTCTGGGGCGGCCTGTAAGATGTTTTGTTTCTAAACCTCGAGGGTGGTGTTCTTTATTTATTTTTATTTATTTATTTCAGTCTCACTTTCACTTTCCAGCTTCTTCTGGACAAGCCGTGGTGTCGTCCCTTTCCCCCCCCCGGTAAGTGCATTAAGTTGTGTCACGCAGAGGGTTCAGCATCCCCAACGTATGTCGAATATTCAATAAAATTCGGTAACTCACGCTCTCCCGCTTTTCGGCTCGTCAAGTTTTGACGCAAGAAAAAGTCCCTCAGAGCACGAGCACGCACTCGATGAGACTCGAATCTACACCTTCACTTTAGTATGGACGAAATTCACCTACTACAAAGTAACTCCATCAGGGACGCCATTACACCTTCCCTAGGCATGCCCCACATGTCGCTGCTCTGCTGCTGCTGCTACATGAAGCTGCTGTGTTGTCTGGGGGTGTTGCTGCTCACGCAGTCCCCCCTTATGGTCGGTCTGAGACATATTGTTATATTGTTCCTCCTCGTGCGCCACCGGGCTCTCCTACCCCGACCGTTGTGCCAGGGGCAGCCTCGGGCGCGCATGATGTGCTCCTGCTGCTGCCCCTGCCGCTGTTGTGCAGCTGCTCTGGTGCTGCTGCTGCTATGTATGTGCTACTGCTGTGCTGTTCTGATGCTGCTGCTATGTGTGCGACAAGTTTCTGCTGCTGACCCCCGTGAGCATGGTTATTGTGCAAGTCAACCCTTCTCGGTTAGAGAAGCGGATTGGTGGGCTGACGAGAGTATGGCTCGATTCTAAGCCTATCAATGGGTGGGCGTCGCTCCGTGGCATGCCGAACAACCCAACTACTGTACCTATCCACTCGTCGCGCTAGATTATAGATCATCCGGTAGCGAGCCTTCCCACGGTATACTTTTGAACATGTACGACGTTTTACGTGTTGGCGCTGGGGCCAACGTTCTCCAACATCACAAGCTTATTGGCCTGTGCTAGGGCCCAGCAGGCTTATCCCGTGCTTATATTGTTCTGTAACCCATCCATCACCTCAACCTTGTGGGTCACCCGTCCATGTCCTGGGCGGGGCTGACTGCTTGAAGGGACAACCTGCTACTTAGCCTACGAGTCGAACTTGCAAGGTATATATTTTTGCTGGTTAAAAGGGATAACCCACTAGCTTGGACTAGTTGGTGCTCGCTGACTGAGTAGGCTGGTAAACTATCCAATTATAACCAGCATTGGCGTTCCTGTATATCAGGGTTACTATTCCCCCTCGTTTTTCTAGCAATATCGTCAATCGCGTTGTCTGCGTATTGGAGCCCTTTCTTGAACCCAGTGGTTGCGCGTACATAAGGCTTCTCAAAATCGATTTTCGGCGGAGAATAAGACTCCTCACGATAGGAGCCTTGCAACATCTACTGTATCAAGAAAATGCAATTACCGCAAAGAGCCTCGAGTTCACACAGGAGTACTACGGTCGTTTTTTAGAGCTAGATTTTTCCAGAACGGAAAGGTTGCTAGTACCGAACAAAGTGCTTTGAGAAAGACCTGGTCGACAGCCTCCTGAAACGATAATGTTGTTCGACTTGAGCACCGCCACCACCGCCGACCAAGCTAGCTCGGAAAAACGACCGCACACCTGTGCGCACTCCACGCTCTCTATTTAGGTATGTTGTCAGGTATAGCGCAAAATAATTCCATTACGTATGTGAAACCGACGGTATGGCGCGTCCGGCGAGGTTCACCGGGGGTAGGATGGTAGGGCCTACTTCCGCAGAACCCGAACCCGATTTGCAGCACCACGTTGTCCATCTTGGGCGGTGGGAATGAAGCCTCAGACAACGGGGCAGCTAGGCGCCTTGGTGAAGAACATCATCCATCCGCAGTCAGTTTTGCGGGGATCCAAGCGGAGGCAGGCGGGGGTGGACGCGGCTGCCGTGGCGTTTCTGATGGTAGCCTCAATAATGATATTTCTGCTTGATCGTCTTCGAGTACGTACCAAGCGACTCGACTTTACCCACGGTCTTCTTCTCGCTCGTGGATGTACGGATGGAAGGATGAAAGTGGGTTTGCGGCTAATCGCTTGAGCTTCACAAAGAGTATAATCAAACACTGCGTCCATAGGCGATAGATGGAGCCGACGTTGTAGCCCCTAAAAACGGTACCGCTTTAGTTGGTCTCAAGGATATCCGAACAGCAACAGGCACAGTGGGTGCAAAGGTGTTGTTGTCTCTGCTTGTACAATAGTTTCCATCGTCTTGATCGCCTTGATGCCTTTGAACACGTATCGTGAATATCGATCTCGCCGGTTATTGTCTTCGTGCTCATGGGTGCAGCTGTATGGATGGAAGCAGGCTTGCGGCTAGGTGTATTTGCTACACACGCAGCGTAACCCAGCACCACGTTGATATCGGACGGGGGGCCGACGATATCACCCCGCAGAAAGAACTCCGTCACGTAAACCGGTATCGCGTGAGTCCGAGCAATACACGGTAGGGTGAATGGAGCGGTCGCGAAAGGTCTGTACTTGACTTCCTCTGCAGCTAAGACACCTAACCACAAGCCCGCCACCAACCCTTGAGCTGAATCGGTAAGAACAAACAGCGCCGCCATCAAAACCGACCCACTCGGCACGTGCACCAAGGTGATTAGGCACGGCGATAAGCTGGAGATTGCCAGAAGACCCATAATCAACGCTACGTCCACCGTCCCTGTTCGCAACAGGATGCCCGCGAGACCGGTTCAAGCGGAGCCATTGTGCGGGGTTACATCTTCGGTCCCTTCTGGCATCGACGTGGTTCTGCGTAATAGGCAATATTCAGAACCACGTGGATAGCTGAAAGGCCCGACAGTGTATCCCGGGCACCGGCACCGCTCGAATCGGTCTCTCGGGCGCCTGAACGGGAACAGGGGCGATCGACGTGGTGCTGGCTGTGGGTTTGATGGCAAACACCAGCTTTATGCCGTGCTCAACCATATCAGCACACGTGCCGAGTAGCTCGACTTTAGGTGCGGAGCTGTTTGTGCTTACCGATACAGCTGAAGGGGTGGTAGTGGGCTTGCGGGTAGGCGTCTCTGTTGCACAAGAAGCATAATTCAGAATCACGTTGATACCGGATGGGGCCGACTATATAGCATCGGTATCGCGTGGGTCCGAGCAACACACGGTAGGCCGGGCGTAGCGGAGGCGGTGAGTCTGTATTGTTTCTTGCTGTGCAGCTGAGACGCTTAACCACAAGCCCGCCATCTACCCTTCAGCTGCATCGGTAAGCACACACAGCACCGTAATTGAAGCCGACCTACTCACATGCCTTCAAGTGATAAAGACCGACCAGAAGTTGGAAGCTACCAGTAAAACCATAACCAACGCGACGTCCACCTTGCCTGTTCGCAACCAACTGCCCGCGAGACCGATTCAAGCGGTGCCGTTGCCCGGGATTACATCATCGGTCCCTTCTGGCCTCGATGCGGTTCTGGATGGTAGGCATTCATTACCACATTGATAGCTGAAAGGCCCGACGGTGTGTCTCGGGCACGGGCACCGCTCAAATCGGTCTCTCAGGCGTCTGAACGGGAACAGGCACGGTCGGAGTGGCGCTGGTTGTGGGTTTGGAGGCAACGTCTTCTACGTTTCGTGTTTATCCTATTTAGCGCACGTGCCGAGTGGCTCGGCTTTAGTTGTGGTGCTATTTGTGCTTACCGATACAGCTGAAGGGGTGGTGGTGAGCTTTCGATTAGGTGTATTAGCTGCACAGGAAGCGTAACCCGCCATCATCACGTTGATGACGGACGGGGGCGACGATATAGCCCCGTAGAAAGAACTGCGTCGCTTGAACCGATGTCCCGTGGATCCGAGCTATACACGGTAGGTTGGACGTGGCTTTGGCGGAAGGTCTGTATTTTTCTTCCTCCGCAGCTAAGACGCCAAACCACAAACCCGCCACCAACCCTTCAGCTGCATCGCCAAACACCAACCTCACCAACTGAAGCCGACCTACTCGGCAAATACAACACGAATACGGTGATTAGGCACGACGAGAAGCTGAAGGTTGCCAGCAGACCCTTAACCAACGCCGCGTCTACCATGCCTGTTCGCAACCAGATGTCCGCGAGACCGGTTCAAGCGGTGCCGTTGTCCGGAGATGCATCATCGGTCCTTTCTGGTAGCGACGTGGTTCTGAACAAGCAGAATTCAGAAGCACGTGGATAGCTGAAAGGCCTGAGAGTATATCCCAGGCACCGGCACCGCTCAAATCGGTCTCTCGGGCGTCTGAACGGGATCAGGGGCGGTCGAAGTGGTGCTGGCTGTGGATTTGATGGCAAACACCAGCTTCACGCCGTGCATAACCACATCAGCGCACGTGCCGAGTGGCCGGATGTTAGTTGCGGCGTGGTTTGTGCGTACCGATGCAGCTGAAGGGGTGGTGGTAGGCTTGTGGGTAGGGGTCTTAGTTGCACACGAAGCATAACTCAGAATCGCGTTGATACCGGATGGGGGCGACGATATAGCATCGGTATCGCGTGGGCCCGAGTAATATACGGTAGGCTGGACGTAGCGGTGGCGATGAATCTGTAATGCTTCTTTCTGTGCAGCTAGTACACCTAACCACAAGGCCGCCATCAACCCTTCTGCTGCAACGGTAAGCACAAACAGCACCGCAATTAAATCCGACCCACTCGGCACGTGCACCTCAAGTGATAAAGAACGACAAGAAGTTGTAAGTTGCCAGCAGACCCAAAACCAACGCCCCCTCCACCGTGCCTGTTCGCAATCAGATGTCCGCGAGACCGGTTCAAGCGGTGCCGTTGTCCGGGGATACGTCGTCTGTCCCTTCTGGCATCGACGTGGTTCTGAATAACGTGCATTATTCAGAACCACGTGGATAGCTTAAAGGCCCGACGGTGTATCTCGGGCACGGGCACCGTTCAAATCGGTCTCTCGGGCGTCTGAACGGGAACAGGCGCGGTCGAAGTAGTGCTGGTTGTGGGTTTGCTGGCAACCTCCAGCTTCTTGCCGTGCGCAACCACCTTAGCGCACGCGTTGAGTGGCTTGGCTTTAGTTGTGGTGCTGTTTGTGCATACCGATGCAGCTGAAGGGGTGGTGACGAGCTATCGATTCGGCGTCTTAGCTGCGCAAGAAGCCCACCGGTATTCAGAACCACGTCGATAGCAGCAGGGATCAACGATGTAACCCCGACCAACCCCACTGCTTGAATCAGTCTCGTGGGCGTCCGAACGGGAACAGGCACTGTGGACGTGGCTGTGCCTCCAGCTTCTTGTTTAGCATATAGTAGTCACCTTTGAGCATATACCGAGGGTTTACACTGTATTAGTGGTTGTCTCCTTACGTGCAGATGCAACTGCAGGGCTGACAGCAGTCGACTCCAGGTTGGTATTGTCCGCGTCTTCGCATGCACCGAGAAACGCGGCTTCCTGAGTGGGTTTCTCGTCGACATCAAGCGGCGAGAACTTGGTGTCGCCCGCTCGTCAAGCTCCAGTTGGTTCTCGCTGGAAGAGAGCGATGTCGGGCAGGCGTTGGTGCATTTTGTCGTTGCTGAAGGCGAAAAAGCTAGGGCTGTGGATGGAAGGCATTTGGCCAGGTCACGCCTAGCTGGCAACCGCCGCTCTGCGTGCCGTGACGACCTGGCACGCCGCTGCATTCATCGCAGTATTCTCAGCCTGCAACGTAGGGTTCCCCGGTAGTCGACGATCAACACCACCAACGAACATATGTTTATAGCTGAGGTACAGCAACCGGTTCTTGACCATAGTAGGAAGGCTTTACGTGCTTGCTCGAAGTATCGACATCCGAGCGAGGGTACGAGCGGAGGCGGAAGCAAAGAGGGGAGACGGTACAAGGGAGGCAATCGAGACAACGGAGAAGGGAAGACAGCGGTGTTTACGTTGACATAACATATATCAGATATTCATCAAAAACATTATTAGTAGCATACCTGTTCGACATCTACCATGCGAAGCCGGTGATCGTGTGGCTCAACGCAGGTCAGGGGCGTTCAAAGCGGGCGTAGGGTGTTAGGGTGTCAGGTTTGAGGTTGAGGGCTCGATAATGTTTTTAACCGGTTTTTTTTTCAACAATGTTTCAATCATTTTTCAACTTGTTTTACAAACTATTTCCTTTTTCTTCGTAATTTCTAGTATTGTTTTCAAGAATGCTTAAAAAAAACGAAATAGGTGCATAAACGGTTGGAAAATCGGATACCGGGACCGGAGATGTTGCATTTCGAACAATATCCCAATGAGAACGAAACCATAAAGAACAAATTAAAGCGTACGGCATGGCGCGGGCAATAATACAAATTACTGAAATTCGGTTGGTGCCACATCAAGCCGAGAGTGCTGCAAGAATGTCATGCCGCACAGTCATCTATTGGTACACAGTCTGCAGTACCGAAGTAGTAGTAGTAGAAAATAGAGCCACGCTGGCGCTACTGGTACAGTTAAGACATAATACCAGATACCTTGAAAAATAAGTATAATTGCACATACTACTGCTGTAGTAGTGGGAGTATATCGTAGGTCGAGCGCTGCAATACATTTTTGCCGCTTCGGCAACGAGGATTTTTTGCCAACTAAGCGTGTTGCTTCCCCACCTTGCTACGTCGATTCCTTGCCGCACACCGATGATAGCTGTCTCTTTCTCATGCAAACCGCCCGAATGCCAAGGCCAACAACAAGGTTCCACGGGGAGGAAAGGGCCGGCGGAACTGCCGCCCCCCAGGTCATCATCACCATGACTATGGCCATCACCGTCCTCACCCTCTTCATCAGCATCGTTGTCATCACGGTATACAGCACAGTACTGTTAATACTGCCTCTATCTTACCATGGACCCCCGCAACTTTCTCGGGGTTTTAAGCCGAGCTGACTCGCCTGCTAGACGAGTTTTCCTTCCGTCAACCGAGCATGGATGATGTTGTCCACCACAAGGCCCCGCCTCCCTCCAGTCCTGCCGCGATTGTTGCGTAGACTTCCGGCCGTACGCCAACTTGATCCTTCAACTCGTATCTCCCTCCAACTACCCCCCCCTGCAGAACGACCAATACACCAGTACGCCTTATCCACCGTAAAGGCGGTGCACTCAACGCATCGCCTGTCGTGGAGTCACAGGATCTCGCACTCTCGGTATCGGGCCTTTGAGACTCAGGTAACGAGACCGAAACGCGAAAAGGGCTATCGTACCGGCCTGTCAAGCGTGAGCCAGCAGCACTTATTACGGGGGACCATAGTTAATAGGACCTATGGCATACATAAAAACCTATATATTGAACCATTTTTACTAACAATAATTGGTCCTATTAACTATGGTCCCCCGTAATAGAACAAGGTCACTAAACTTCGTCATCGCCGATCCCAGCAGCCAAGGACCAGACAGGGTTGTCTCGTGTGACCGATGCTGTAATCGTTCTTTATTTTCGACGGCTAGGTCGTCCCTCTCAACTCCTGCAGGAGATAAGGACGGTTTTGCAGTGGTGTTTTACCGCTGGCGCCGTTGAAGACGAGTGGGCGATGGGGCAGTCATCCATGAGGTGATCGCCAACTCGAGACCTATGATAGCATTCGCGGCCGCGCGTATTACTCGTGTTGCGTATTACTCTACGCGTTTTCCAACGTATATTTCTCTCCTCGTGGGTCATGTTTTATCTCTGTATTATCCCATTGCGTCTCTGGTTATATCCTATTGCATATATATATCAAAGTACGTAGATGGCCCCAAGACGCCGCGACGTGCGCCTCCGACGATATATTCACTATTCCATTTCCTATGGTAGTTTTGGCGCGCCTTTCATGCGCATGCCCTAGGAGTTTCATATAAGCCCCATTTCGGACCCACGCGATATCCTCGCGAGTGCCATGGGGGTCCCATGCCCATGGGGGTTCCGATGGGAATCCGATGGGAACATTTATATCCGATGGAAAACCCATGAGAGTCCCATGGAAGACCCCTGGGAGTCTCGTGGGCCAGCACTATGAAAGAATGGAAAAACTATCATCCCGAGGGAGTCAGTCTCATGGGAGTACCGTGGTAGACCCATGGGGGTCTCAACTAAAAGTCCCGCGGGAGAGCTATGATCCCGTGGAAGTCCCACGGGAGACCCATGCGAGAACAATGGGATATGAACCATGGAATACTCTTAGGGTATCCACGGGAGTCTCGTAGGTCTCCCATGGCAGTACCATGCTCCCATAGGACACGGGCCAGCACTATAAACGCGTGGGAGGCCCATGGAAGTTGCATGGCCCAGTAATATATACGAAGTATATATGTATCCATGGGAGAGACGTGAGGACATTTTGAACCCACGGAGGGCCTATGGAAGTCCCACGCGAGACCCAAGGGAGCTCCATGGGAGATCCAGACCCATGGGCCAGCATCGAGATCCCACAGTTTTTCCATGGAAATATCATGGGAGACTTATGGCAAGTCCATGGGAGTCTTGTGGGAATCCCATGGGACTCCCATGGGACTCCCATGGGCCGGCACAATAAAACTAGGGGAGTCCCATGGGTCACCCATGGGCAGACCCACGGGAGACCCATGGGAGACTCATGGGACCACCGCAAACCCCATGGAAGCATAACATACCCATGGGAGCCACATGGAAACACTATGGGAGTACAACACATGGCAGTTGAACGGAAGTACTGCAAGCCCATGGAAGCCCCACGAGTCCCATGGGAGATCCACGGGAGCACTACAAACACATGGGAGCAGCATCACGGGACCACTACAACTGCCCCATGGAAAAAGGGTCCCCCATGGTACGTGCTAGCTCATGGAACTCCCATGGGGCCCATGGGTTTCTCTTGGGATTCTCCGCGCACTTTTATGGGAACATAGTTCTCCCGTGTGGGGCTCCCACGGAACCTTCATGGGAGTCCCATGGTGCTTCCTAGGGCTTCATCTCCAATGGAGCTGCCGTGGGACTCCCGTAGGACTCCCGCGGGGCTGTCATGGCTGGTCCTGTGGGATTTCCATGGGGTTTCATTCCCCGCGGTGCTTCCATGGGATCCCCATGGGACTCCCATAGGCGCACCCGAGAAGAGCCGCACTGGACTGGAGGGTGTGTATTGAACAGGTGTGTACTGTAAGCAGTATCAACTTGGGCCCTTGAAACTCATTTTCAGGGCGCTTCCTTCCACTGTAAGTATAACCGGACGGCACAACCAACGAACAGCCGCAAATGAGAACCACGTCTGTTCGTACCGTACGTACACACGAGTACTGCGTTCGAGTACATTTTATACCTCCACCACCCACTCCTCCTGTGGATAGGAGATGTACAGTACAGCAACAGCCCCTGTTGTTGTCCCGAAACCCTTACGAAGAGGTATGCACTATTGTTTCGGCAACAATTCATATCTACGTAATGGCCCCCGTGTGCAATCCGGTATTATTGTGGTTATCCCTACTGCCAGTACTTCGTAGTATCTGTATCGGCGGCGGTAGACGTACCGACAACACGAAATCCAGGCTCATTAAAAACGACGAACTACACACAGCAGTGATGACCGTAACCATTTGGCATTTCATTCGAAAATACCGAAGCTCTACGAGGTACGCTGGATCCCTCAAGAATTCCATGATTACGGATGTACATTGTAACGAGGCCGGGTTTCGCAACATCTCTACCTCTTCTCGAACAAGATCGGGTCCCCCTAGATGTGCGAGGCGGATGTGGCCCGGGGCTCCGGAGTACGGAGATGTGATGTGTACCATGTTCGTTTCACCGGTCACAGGTCACAGCAGCAAGCAGCACCGTAGGTAGGTCGAGAAGAAGCGCGGTGTGGGCAGATATCGCCTATCGCTGATCGCCATAACGAAGAACGCGAAAATTTGGCCACACGGCGGAGAAGGTGATCTCCAAGCCTCTTCTCTTTCGGCAGTGTTGGCCGGACGTGGTGAAGCAGGTAATCTTCAACCCGACCCATGGGCTGGCTCAGGCTGCGGGCTAATGGCCAAGCTGGCAAGTGTAGATCTTACTTTCATCGACCGCCCCCGTGTTCGATACAAGAAGGCGTGTTTTATGGAGCACCTTCTTGGTACGAGCACCGACGAGAGAAACAGAAAACACACTGGAAGACCTTGCAATGGCTTCCGCTCTAGGTAGGGCCGCCATGGTGGGAGTCAAGGGTATCCCTGCTGCAGGAGCAAGCCGAAGAGTGGCGGTGTCTGGCGCTGCGAAGAGGGGATTCAAGACGAACCCGCACGTCGAGGTGAACGAAGAAAATTGTCTTAGCTTTTTTACGACCTTGTGCTACGTAAGTGCCTGGTATGATACAATAAGAGACACGAGTAACAGCAGCGGCGCTTCAGCGTGTTTTTGGGGCCTTACCGCCGAGTGCGATGCATCTATTCCCGCACACGGACTAGTTGATGGATAAGCGCAGATGGCCTGGGCCGCTTGACGTAGCAATGGTCAGCCAGGTCTCGAGCAAAACGACAGCTAACAGCGAAACGATGTTTCTCGCTCTCCATGTCGAACACCTCTGGTGCCTGGTTGTAGAGTTGTAGACACGAGCTGGTCAAATGTTTGCACATGTCGACACTTAGCGCCCATATCCCACGCGGACCTGATTGGCGAGACCTAACCCCACCCGGACCTGAGTCCTCCAAATCCGACCTTGGGTATGTAGATAGCCGCCGGCAGGGCCCTCCAAGCACCCGGATCCCACACGACTTCACTTTCTCCACCAAAAAAGGGGTTTCCACGGACAGAACCGCCATGGCGAAGCGGGAGCTACTCTAAAACTAGTATAACGAATAGTTGCACCCTCGACGTGTCGACAAGCCCTACAGCAGTAGTATTATCGGCCCGCCAACACACCTAATCTGGGCAAGCCTGAGATTCTTATTGGGTTGCCATCTTCAAACAACCTTAAGCATAGGCTATTGTATTCCCTGGTAGTATTTTTTAGTGTAGAGTTTACCACTGAGCCGTTACGTTTTCTCCAAAACGTGAGCATTATGTTCTTATTGGGCACTTTCTTATTGGCGGGCCCATACTGCTGTAATTGCACACCGGGTGTACTACTTTTATTATACGCCGCGCACCTCCACCCCTCTCCCGCTTGGCAACCTGATCCCACCCCCGACCTGTTCCCACCCGGAGATGAGCCCTCCAAACTGAATCTGGTGTACTGGTACCATTCATCAGCCGTCCTCAGCGTCCGTCTGGCAGCCCTGATTCCACCCCCCGACGTGATCCACCAAAATCGATGTTTTCCACCAAATACAGAAGAGCAGCATGGACGTTGTGCGAGCCCATTTCGCGGCGAGGTCCCTAGTTGCCACCACTGCTGTATGATTGGTTGGGGCTGGCGTGTCGGTCGGCCGGTGGTCTTTATTGACGCCACCGAAACACGCGGAGGATCCGCGCGACCGGCCCTGCCGGCCCTGACTAGGGGTTAGGGTTGGGGTCGGGTCGGGTCGGGTCGGGCATATGGACCTACGTGCAAGATATAAATTGACCCGAAGGTGCTGCACGAGTTATTTTGTCAGGTAGTGTTGCAGAGGCGCCCCGTTCCGCGTGGGGAGCTGCCCGTATATGCCGAGCGCAGATCATGCTCGACATGTTGTAAATTTGAGAAGTGGCAAGGAAGACCTTTGGGTCGGTCGAGGTATTTTGTCGTGAAGTTTCTAAGGGTATCTCCTCACTCAGCCCCTCCAGTGTCTCTTGATATCAATGTGTTGATAGTATAGTTCGAAGTACAATGAACGTACGCAATGGGCATGCTCCGAGCTGATGTCACACGTACGAGCATGTCCAGCTTATGCAGTAAGCGAAGGCACCTAACGAAGGCTCCAACAACCTTAATATATTATCTCCCCGTGCTGCGTAGCATATTGACCTATCGTGACGCCCCTCTTTGTGTCGTCTAACACCCTCGCTAAAAACACCCTAATCTACTTCTGCTCGTAGTTCCAACCACAGCAGTTTGTACCCAAACCGTGGGTGTACTTCGAGTAGACTACTGCTGTAGGTGCGGGTGCCCTATTCATACAACAGTAGTAAAGGGGTGGCTGATTTGACGTACGGGATGTCGCCTCCCGTGTGCGCCTTGGTGTACATCACCGTGTGCGGCGTTGCCGGTAGTCCGCATAGCGGTGCGTATGGAGTCGGTCCGCGTGAGGGAAAACATCACGGGCACAAAAAGCTAACGCTTGAATGGTGTCAAGAGTCGGCCAACTCGTGTAGAGAGACAGACCACTACGAAATCAAATTGGCCAGTTCGGCATGCACATTGTCTCCGGTATGCTCCCTTCGTCCCGAATGTTCTGGCGTCGTCTCCAAAGTGCTGACGTACAGGACCTGGTGCAATCGAACAGCAGAAGCATGCCCAACTACTGACTACTGTTGTACCATGTATAACTCAGCCTGACGGGGCAAACAGCCATGCCTAGCCAACCGACCGTTATCACACCTAATGTATATGAGTACCTACAGCCCACAGCCCAGGTACTGCTGTAGTTACTACCAGGTATCCCCTTGCTGTACGGTGGTGGACAGCAGGATTATAGGCACGTTTGTGCGCATTACGACTTCCGACGGTGTATCCCGATTGTCTGTTGACACACAACGAACATTCAGATATAGCGTATTCTCCTATTATGGTAATTGTTCCCCTGTTAGAGTTTGCTGTCGGCGAAGTTACTGTCCTTTTTCCGGAGTCGGTTGGGGGTGCAAAACCCGCCCTTTCTGCTTTGCTATGGCATTTCTGCTTTATTCTGGTGCCAAATATTAACCGCTGGTAACTTCGACGCAGCATTCATACAAACTCGGTTCACCAGCAGTACCAGTACGAGCACACGAGAACGTGCCATGAGTATTACTGGTGCAACGTGGTGTATCGGCCTGTCTTCTGTCTCTTGTCGTGTAGAGGCTCCTACGTGAATACTGGCTCAATCAAAAACACCCGTGATCTTGCTTTGGATATACATGTAATGCATCATGCGGTAAAAGATGGGCAATGCACGACGCGGCTGCAATATGTTGGGTGCATCGGTAGAGCTTTCCTGCCGAATGCTTACAACATGCACCCGAGGGCATGGTGTGGTTGTGCTGCTGACTGCTGTAACGGACCGTGAAAAAAAGGCTCCCGTGCCTGGTTTGCTTGTATCCGGCATTGACCAGCCCCTGCCCTGGTAATCCACAGCAGCGTTTTTATTTGTATATACAGAACAGAAACACTCCCATGTACCTGAGGGTACTCCATGACTGCAGCACGACCTCGCTCGTGGTGGCAATTCTCCATTCACCCCTTTAGAAACGTACTCTCTTTATCGGGGACAAACTGCGTGAACGTAAAGTTGGATCATTTTTGCAGCAGTCACGGGTACGCACCGTATAACACCATCACCCTAGGGTGGTAAGATAGCACACCCCCTCGGACGGTTTTTCAGGCCGATTTTCTCGACAACGGGGAGGAGGGTGCAAACGCCGAGCCGAGCGATGAGTCTGTGGAAGGCTTTCGTGGGATTTGTTTTCCCAGTTCCGCCTTTTTCGTGGTGAAATCTGGTCATATTTGGAGAAACTCGGCTCGGACACCCATCCGAGAGTGTGTGTTATTTTATCACCCGTGTGATAATGTCATGCCGTAGCAGTCTCCGACGAGCACGTTTAGCAAGCCGGCAGATGAAAGTACATCATTTTCGGCTGGAATTCTAAAGAAGCCATCATTTGAAGCCTATATAGACCAATATTCCATACCGGGTACGAGTTATGCTAGAGGTGTTATTCATCTCGAGAGCACGAGCGGCTATACGTATAACGAGGCAACAACGAAGAACATGCGACTGCTCGTCCCTTAAATTTCAGCCCCCCCCCCCCCCCCATACGACTACAGTCGTAAATGACTGAGTACACCCCCCCCCCGGTTAGCTTAGCGTATCCCACCATTAACTCGTGACCCTTTCGCTTGCTTCGTTGTACTCGCGCGCAGGAATGGATGGGGAAGCGAGAAATTTCGGAGAAAACGTTCACCTTCACGCCTGGGGTAACGTTCGGGTTGGCCATGACCATCGTTATCTTTCCGGCGATGGCTTACAGCAACATCAAAGCGGGCATGGAAACAAAGGATGCCAAGATGGGCAGGAAGCGCGAGTACTTTTAGATTGGTTACGTCAAAAAAAGCGCCACCGTGTTCAAACAGACAAAAGCGCGCTGCGTATGGGTGCACGGGAAAGTCTGCAACTTGCGTTGCAGTAAAGCTCTCGGCGAGAGAAAGAGAGAGGGTTTCGGTGTAGTTTTGCAACTGGCAGGGGGGAGGGGGGAGGAGTGAAATTTGCTTTAGCCATCTGCCTTATTCCCTTCGTCGTGAAGATCTTCATCTCTTCGTCGTGAGAGAAGGGTCGTGGTTTCGTTGGTGTGTAATAGGCGGGGAGGGGGGGGGGGGGGGGGGGGCTTTGATCAAGATTCGTGTGAGCACTTTCAAACGGACAAACTTGGCGGGCCTGCCATGCGGAATCGTTGTGCTCATTTTAGTACTCACTGCTCTCGTCTGCTGATTCCAGAAACTGTGAACACAATCGATGTTTTTTTTTTCTCGTTGTTTTGCGTTTCAGCGAGGTGTTAGCAATAGCTGCGGTAATAGGATGAGGGTCCTTGCTGCCGTAGTAACACGGTAATAACGCTGCGCCCAAAAGCAACAAGTTTAATTCCAAGTCTCTACGCCAACGAAGACATCATACGGCGAAGCACCGGGCCTATTTCCGCGCCGACAAGCCTAGATGGTACTACTGAAGAGGCTGGGGAGAAAAACAGCCACGGGTGCCTGCGGGCACTATCATCTATATGACGCAGGCTGCAGTAGAGGGGCGCCGTTTTTTTCTGAAGCCCCCCGCTCCAGTGTTTGCACCTCACCCAAAAGCTTACTTCAAGAAAAATCAAAGTGCAATGGTTGATGAATAATCCCATGGCCTGGGTATACAAGAATGTGATTATCAAAGTGCAATGGTTGATGAAAAATCCCATGGCCTGGGTATACAATAATGTAATTTTACCAAACAAGAGTAAAATTCCGACGATTGGGGTTAAGGGGCCCCGTCATTCAGATAATAGTTTTAGCCAGAATATGCTACCACTATCGTAGCAGGCGATGGAGGGAGAATCGCACTTTATGTTCAACTCATCCATTTATTTCTGGCTGGACGGTCCTCAATTGACGATCTACCGAGCATCGTTCACGTTGGCCATGTTTTTCCATTGGGTTGCCCGTGTCTCTTTTCCGAGAGCCACAGATGTTGGATGAGGCAGAGAGCTCCTTACCCCATACAAAAAAAAGTTTCGTGTTGGGAACAAACCACTCCGTTTCTACTCAAGGTCGATTGTACATAAAACGGGTCTGCGGTCCTAAAGATCTTCAGAACAAATAGGAGCCCCGCAACCCTGGCATGCATGCGTCTGCACACCAAAAACATCGATTCGTTTTTACTGCTCGTGAATACGGTAGTAATATCGAAACCATATCGAAACATGTCGTGTTGCGAAACCCGCTGTGCAGGCATATGAATATATTTAAAACGGCCGAACTCGGGACTACCCATTCCAACACATAGATATTTTTCAAAAATTCAAAATTCGTTCTTGGTCGATGGGAACACCTCTCTTATACTGTGCCAGGTACCAGGTACATACTGGTAGTATGCCCGCATCGATCTGCCTTGAGACGAAGGTTGGTGTTTTCATCGCGGGTTCACAAACGCGCAGCACCTTCGTCCCGTTCAACGCAATCCGTAAAAAAAAATCTAAGTGCCCCGTTCTGTTACTAGTCCGCGGCACCAACAACTTGAGGTGTCTCTCCCGCTTGCGAGTGGGTCTCACGCCCGCGGCTGTCCACGAGTCTTGTGGTCATCAGGCAGCAAGCGCTTTAGACCAACTTTGCAATTCACAACACGACAGGTCGCCTTTTAAGGAACCAGTTGCGTGCACAACTCCACCTTCCCGTCATCGTCGATCGAGCTCAAAGACCCGCAAGGCTGGACATTCTCACAGATTGCGCCATATTCCAAAAACCTTGCCCGTATTACTGTAGATGCGGAACTATCCTGACAGGCACCTAGCAGAGCAATACGCGATATACCACTTTTCGCGAACATACACCCGAAAACCACATGACAACGGGCATTTACTGTAGACGCCTCCCGAATCTCAAAAAGGGCAAAAAATGTGCCTCCAATTGGTTTTCCGCCTGCGGCGATAAAATGGCACGTGAGAAGGCAAAGCATGCCAATGCGTGGGTTGCCGCGCTTGCGAAGGACACGAAAGACCCGATAAAAAACGCCTCTAATCCTCAACAAACGCCTCGTTCTTTACCGTCCCCTCTTTCTCTGCCTGGGTGTACTCGGCGTTTGTGAGAATCTCGTATTTCCCGTCCTGTCGCAAGGAGGGCATGGCACAAGCATAAAATTGGAGGGGAGGGGGGAAAGAGCGCAGTGGTCGGCTACGGGATTCGGGAATCGCGTTGAAAATTGATGTGGTTGACAAACTCTTGTTTTTTCGGGGAAGAAACGCGCGGTGGCCTGTGCAGTGCGTACTGCCCGAGTTATACGTATTTGCTTTGGACTAACTCCTTTAGAAATGCAACCATTTTGTGCGAAAAACTTAGTTGGAATTAGTGTGGTATAATTTTACAGTATTTTATTGAACAGAGGGTTAAGTGCGTCGCGACGTTCAAGTACATTTTTTTCGTTAGTTTATTTTGCAAGAGAAAGACACACGGAAGCTTTCGCGCGAAAATTGCGAAGCTGCCCAAAAGAAAGAGATAACTGCTGTGTAGACACTTGGCAGGCACTCGCGGGCATCGAGACTCCTGGCGCCGGGGAAACGATAAAGAAAAATGTTTTTTTCAGCGCGTCCGAAAGCGAGGGGGTTGCTGTCGTACTCTCGCGACATAAAAGGCGTCACTACTAGCTAAGCCGTTCGACAAGGAATGGGTTATACAAGTATTTCTTTCAACTGAAACGCTGCGTCCGCTGTCAGAGCGAGAACTTTACATTTTTTGTTACATGGCTCCTGACGGCGTAGCCTATGTAGAGCACACGGCACTAAGCGTAGGGGCGGCATTGCGGCTCGTACCAGAGCATCGTTTATTCAGGGTTTTTTCAATTGACAGCATGCTCACTTGGCACTTGGCAGTGCGCCGTCAGATCTCGAACTCGAACCTTCGCTCTCAACTACGCACTGCGTTCATTTGCGTTTGGGGTTGAGCAGGTCAAATCACAACAAGCATGCAGCAAGGACGACCAAAGGACGACCATCGTTGTGAACCTTGACTGGCAATGCGACACCCTATTTGCTGCCTTTCTCGGGCAATATGCAGCCTACTGTACCGCTATCACGGGGGGGCTAATGTTGTTATCAGAATCCACGACGGACCCAAAAGGAAGGTGTCTCCCCATGTTTACACACCATAGTTGGTTTTGTTCTGATTACTACCAGGTATGTGCTACTATGTATTACTATTATTAACATGAACTGTAGGACTATTTAGTACTATTAATATTGATACCAGGTACCAGGTACCTGGTGTGTATTAACATGTAGTACAACCAGGTAAGTATTCATACGTATTACCATGTATTGCTATGTTCCCCCGTAATAGCCTATGATAGTGGGTTGCTGCCAGGTATTTCGCGACTACAGCAGTGTATGGCTCACGAATGCGCAAAGGCGGCGTCACCGACAAGAATAGTTTAGGGCTGACCTTGTGCTTCACCATGTGCTTGTTCTCAGCTCGGAAGTAATCTGCGCAGTGGACACGCCGTCGGAGAGGAGGAGAGGGGCACCGAGGCATAAGTTGATTCGCCACGTCACGTACGACAGAAACATCATCGACAAGATGGATGAAGTGCTGCAAGAGCAGGTGCAGCACAACTGCTCACGTATACGCAGCGGATAGAAGCACTCGCTTCGATGTCTGAACAACAACAACGTCGATGGTTACACGTGCTGTTGACCATTGTCAGATCAGGCAAGTATATGTACCTCGCACCCTTTCAAAAATTATAAAGCGTGTCTACTTCCGGCGGGAAATCTGAAATACTCAAGGAAAGCTGCGCCTACGCCGTGGAGAAAAGGAGGCACCAAGACAAAACGGGCGGGGGAACGATGACGAATGACCGAGCCGAGTCAGAACCTCTGCAACGCGCACTACTCCAAGTAAACCACGCTCGAAGGGTGTGAAACCGGTACGTTCGTACGTGGCAGATGGACCTGTAGAAGCAACTGCTGCTCCGCAGAACACCCGACAACAGGAAGTAGAGGTAGAACTTGGTTTCACAGAGTTTCATGGACGGCACCCCGCAATGCACTCAACGACGTGCGGCCTCGCCTTTGAAGTTGTGGTAGTTGTAGTTGTCGAGCGTCTCCTGGAAATACCGGTCCTTGGAAAGGGCCGATTTCGCTTGGAGACTCTTGATGAATTCGTTCCCTTCTGACAAGTCGTCGCACTGAGCACCCTCGCCGGTTATACCTGAAATCGTTCGAGATAAATTACCACCACGCCAACAAACGTGCAGGGTGTCAAGCGCGCTCGAATGGCACTCTGTGCGAAAAATCTCATGTGCCTGAAACCTGTGTTAGCTCGGAAGAGCCTTAGTGTTTGCTGCGACTTCCTCCAATACTGTTTACCAGTTGGTCCAGCTTCGACAAAATCGTTGATAGCCCACAAAAACTCCCCATTACATGTTTATTCAGAAACTTTTCCAAGGCGGACGGTATTACTGTAGGGTTATAGGATCACATAAGTATACCAGATAGGGATTAAGCCAAGGAGGGCCCCTCAGAATATGTCGAGCAGGTGCGAGTAGGCGTTTCGCCTAAATATACGAACGACTTGGAAATGGAGCGAGCGGTTTACAAACGCGATCCAACTTCATCTCGGCCTCAGAAAACTGGGACAACCAAAGAAGAACTCCGGCTCAGTTGCCCTTTTTAGCGTATTATTGAGCCCAAAAATACACTACCTCTTACTGGATCGAAACTTTAACGTCCGCCTTTTCTTCGGATACGTCAGCTTATTACTGAAGTCCGAAATATCCACCTCGAAATATCCGCCAGGAACCCAGCGAAGTAGTGGTGAAAGTCGCTTTCCCATGGGTGTTAGATAAGCCATGGTACTAGGGCCAGCCGCGAAAAAATAAACGCTTTCGACTTTTTCGATATTTTTGTGGTGCTGGCCGACAAATTCGAGTGCACGAAAACACCTCGCGAGTCGTTTCTGGTTGCCTCGTGTGACTGCTGCCAGGCGCGTCCCCCCGCCCAAAGTTCTCGTGCTGTGGTTGCTTGTGGAGAGCTGTACGCGCATATGTATCCTCAAGTGAAGGGGAAACTCTCAGATGGGGCTTGTTTTTGGTATTTTGAACCAATTTTGACCACTGCAGCACCTCCAAAGTCGAGGTGTGGACCTCCGCTCATAAATGGCGGACGACCAATCGGGAAAGATTCGCGCGCTGCTGTAGACGAAGGCTACGCTGATACGCCCGCTCCCTGCTAGGGTACGAACCAGCCGGAGCTCTGAACGTAGCGTGGCAAAACAGCGGCGCGAATGACTCCGCAACAATACCTCGAGACTGGAGTCCGGGGATGGAGTGGTGGAAAAGATCATCCGTGGCCTTAAAGTCAGCGATGTATATTATCATGTTTGTGAATTTTTCTTTTTCGAACGTGTCTATTCGTACGACCACTTTTTGTCGAAACGCTAAGTATTTTCAACGCGGGAAGCCCGGCCGGACACATTGGTCGAGGTCCGGGCGATCCGTGCCCTCTGGAGCGCATGGCAAGCCCTCAGTTTTATTTTGGGCGGGAGTGGATAAGACGATTTCCCTGGTTTCAGTATGAGAGGCCTTATTGTGTTCGTACGTATCGGTGAAATTATATGTTTTTCCTTTCATCGTCTGCTGTACATGTGAGACGTACAGCAGTAAGACCTATGCCAACGAAAACGCGAGGTAAAAAAAATATATAAATATATATATACTGCTTTCAAAGAACAGCGAAAAATATCCCCGTACCCCCGCGTGGGAAAAAAGGGAGAAAACGTTTGATTTCTTCTTTTTTTTTATGAAGGCGGCACAATTTGTTTTTTCTCGTTGCGAGTTGTCAACACGCTGATAAAAAACAGCCCATGCGACGATAGACGCTCAATCTCGACGTAGACTCAGCCCACGGCCAACCCGCTTGATGTCGGGCAAGGTCAACGAGCATAAATGACGGGCTTGAAGAAAACAGGTGGATCCATGGTGGAGGGGGCAAGAATTTACCGGCGGCGTCCTACGGTATCCTCCCAAACCTGACAAAAGGCCTATTTTTTGCCATGCGAGACGGATCGAGAATTTTGTCATCTGTTTTGTGCACACCAGCGGCCAATTGTGTTTCATCATACGCCTGGCCAGCGCCCGCCACATGTCACCGGCCATTGTGTGAACACGATGACCCTAGGGTGGGTCGGAGCCCCTAACGAGCACACTCCGTTCAGAACTCATGACGCAGTCGTCGGTTTTGTCGATCGATGGCTGTCGAGGACTCGGAATCTCGCCGCTTCATACCAAACATCCCCCTGAGTTTTTCTGAGGCCGATCTTGGACCAACATCCGCCCCAGAATTGTTTTTTTCGGGCTTTTCCAAAAGTTTGGAACTTTCCATTTGAAGAAACGTGCGCATAGCAAGCTGTACCTGAAAAATTATGACGGGTATATTTGTAATTCAAACTTTATATGGAAACGCGAAGTCCAAAAGTCTTTTTTCAAACGTTTTGCTTTTAAAGAACAGCCGAGAAATTCCTCGTACCTACGCCGTGGGAAAAAAGAGAAAAAAGTTTGAGTTTTTCTTTTTTTTTCCCCCGACGGCTGCAGGCGGCGCAATTTGTTTGTTATGGTTGCAAACTGTTCACACCTCGGATAACGTAAAACTCGGATAACACGTATCTACGTTATGGGGCCTAACACAGGAACGTGATAACGTACCAACATAGTGTTAGCACTGGAGGAGTGATCACGGTAACGCGGTAACACAGTGTTAACTGGAAATCCACGAACGTGCACACGCCTTAACGTTATGTTGCTGTTCGATCTCGTCCAGCTCTAGTACAGTAACATTATGCTATGTCGTGATCAGTTTTTGAACTAACACCGTAACACAGTGTTAGGCTTTGACCTAATACGTACGTCATCACTCTAACATACCCAGATCGATATTCGCATATTTACTGACACGATAACATACGTACCTGGTACGTCATCACTCTAACATGCCCAGATCGATATCCGCATATTTACTGACACGATAACATAATGTTACTGTCGACGGAGCGTTAGACATAACACGCTAACATAGTGTTACCCTTAGGAGGAGTGTTGTATACGTAACACCCTGACATAGCGTCACCATGTTCGCCAGCACTACTAACACTACATTATCTGGACCCCCCATCTGATTGACTTAGGCTCAAATAACATAACACTTAACGTACGTTAGATACGTTTATAGTCTTAGCCGGCCCATACGTAACATTATGTTAGGATGTTAGCCTAAATGCGGAGATCTCTCCAACATTATGTTACGGGGTGTTACCGTCAGAAAAGATCTGATGGTAACATTCCGTTTTACCATAAAAATCAATCCGCGTTTAACGTTTGTTACTGAGTTATCGTTGGGGCCGAAGTCGTTATAATGTAATGTTACTACGTTACCCTTTGGATGTTCCCGAGATCTAACATGTGTTACTTGTGTCAGTGGTAAAGCGCGGCGTGTGGGAGTAGCACAACGTAGCCGTGTTATCCAATTTCGCCGACATCCGAGTAGGGGACACCTGCCAAAATATCCCCGGGGGGGAGGATAGCATACATATGGAGATATTTCATAACGTTAGGCCACTTCTTATGCAGTCGGAAACTAGGATTGAAAAAGCCGGTTTCCGATTGGAGACAAAAAAAGCTAGTCTTATGCAGTTGAAAAAGCGCCTTTTCAATTAAAAAAAAAAAACGATTATGATTTCCAACTGGGCCAGACAGTCGAAAATACTGAGATTTCCGATCCAACTCGTCAGTCGGATTCGTGCATCCGAAATGTTAGAAAGTCCAGCCGCTTACTCGAACG
>JARUPZ010000464.1:0-35894 GCA_031213475.1 Nereocystis luetkeana
TAGAATACAGGAATCGGCACGCACACTTTGTAACATTGATATTAATTCGTACGTAGTCGTGCTGGATGTCGACGGGTATAAATTAAAAAAACGTTTCGTTGTGAAGAACGCACGTCTATTATATTACCACCAACTTCTCAAAAGTTCTAAAAACCAGGATAAAGCACGAAATATATATAGTGTGGTTTTGACATACAGTCAGTATCTCAACGGAAATGCTATCCTGTGCTTCCCTCCAAGTCTCCGTTATAGATTTCTTCGACCAATCACATGAGGGGATATGTGAAAGTGACAGTATACTGCCTCTTCACACCGTGATGGAATTTGCCGTTCGCCTGTAAATTCTATCCACGGTCCTCCCTCTCAACCTGCAGTCACCACAACGGGCAGTTTTCATTCACTGTGTTAGTATGATAATAATAGTATCCATATATCCTTATTTTCTTATTTTCACTCAATTAGATCGAAACAAACCTGAAGTTACCGACTTGCTTCCTCTTTGATATGTTCATGACATCGTATTGTGTCAACTATTAATAGTTCGATTCTAAAGGCGTATCTCAGCATTCCAACGGATCCACAACCTGCGTACTACTGACAGGACGTAGCCAAGGTCAACGATGCGGAAAGCCGTAGAGTTCTGAGGGGTCCAAACGATGAGAACGATCGTTGCATGGTCGCGAGAGCTTTCAAACTCTCACCAACACTTCATCATTACCCCCCACCTCCACCTACACCACCACTTCCACCTGCTATCACATATACTCGCGCACGTCACGCTGCGCGTTATCATCAAATATATAGTAATAAGTACATCCGGGACGTCGGGACACCGGTAGCAGCCCTACTCCCGAGAGGAGCTCTTCTGCACTTGGATCGTTCGCTTGGCGTCGGTGAGTTCTTCTTGTCGGCATGCGTGATATTGTAACTAGAAAGAACGATGTGCCGCCATTTCCGCGGTCCCTACTGGGTTGTGCTGTGCAATATGCTGGCTTGTTGTGGCCTACAAAATAATACCTGGTATGTGTAAGCACCTGTCAGACACTAGTAATAGCATGCCGTGCTGTAACTTACGAATGTTGTTGGAGGGGTCTCCGGGCATTTGCAGAAATAATGCAACAGAGGACGGCCGCCAATTCCGTGTTGTGGGTGTGTTGATTTCGACACCATCACCGCAAGCCGCTATATGCATACCTGTTTTCCGCGTCCTCCCACTGTCACTTGCCACTGCGCTCGCTGCACTGTCTACGGTCCGTCCCATGGTCCTCCATTGTATATCTACAGTACAATACGACCAGGAACCGCTTCAAGAAAGAAAGTTATCTTGAGTAAGGGGTGGAAAGTGGAAAGTTTGGTGTTGTATTGCGCGTAACCGCAGCAACTAAGACCGACATCATTATTTTTGTCGCCCACAAAATGATAAGCGCCACGGACGGCGCTACGTGCCCAACATGACACGTCGTCGTTCAAAAAGACGAACATCATGTGGTCCTATGTATGCATGCATCGCAAATGTCATGTGCCCATCTCGATGGGATAACCACCACCGTTTTACAATCGGCAAGAGTTGAGAGGTTGGTTTAGTTGACTTGAAATTGTGACATGAGACTGGCCGTGATCAAGCCGAAACAAGGGACAGCAGCTCCTACCGATGTACTTGAAAATGATCGCAGGGTGCACGAAGAAAAACTGGAGTACATAGAGCGCTGTAACATGTAGTACATTGCCGAGGCACACGTGACGGGTTTTGATGTGCATGCAACACGCCGGGGGTAAAAGAAACAGTGCCCGTCTCGGAGTCCACTATTAGCAATATTATACTGTGTACAGCGATGTACAGCAATATCACCGGCTAGATGTGTGCGTTCTTCACATTAGATTCGCAATATGCAGTACTGTTACTACAGTGGTAGTACGTAGCTGCCCATCTCGGCCACGCAGCTTGGGCTACGATGCTCTCCCCATTCCTGTCGCATGAATGTAAAGTGAGTACGTAGGGTACTGTAGTCAGGTGGGCAGTCCGGTGGGTTGAGTAGGTCCGCAGCCTTTCTCTTCCGTTCATTGCGTCGTGGTACGTTGTTGTTGTTGTTGTTCTCACATTAACTCTCTGACGAAGGAGTCCGTGGTCACACAAAGGTGCTGGAGCCCTAGGAAGATCCGAAAAACAAAAAAAAAACGAAAATTCGTCTGCCTCAAAATACACGAGACGGAAAAAGCGCACACAAGATAAAACCAATGTGCAAAACTGAACTAACATGGCCGCGGGTATATCCTCTCAACTATAATATAGAAGAGTACCCCCGTTCCCACCACTAACCAACTCGTGGCTGCTGACTACAGCGGATGCTGTCTGAAGTGCTGCCTGCACCGTACGAAACGCACGGTAGTCGTGAAAACGAAAGAGGAACACACCTGCCTGCTATCTGGAGTGCTGTCAGAGTGAAGACTCGCGGATATGCAGTGAAAAAAGGAGCAATCGAACCTTACTACCACACGAATATCAACGATCGCCATCTCTTCCTGGACTGTCTGACACAAAAAGGTGCAGCACAGTTATGATACCACGTCCCTGATAATTGCGTAGGTTATTCCCCATGAAGGGTATACAACTCGTTAAACTACGAAGACCAGTGACGAGTACCGGTAGATACTATTCTGCCTCGTGAAAAACAATACCAGGAAAAAACAAACTATGACTGCTTCTCTCGTGATGATAGTGTGCGCGCAAATCATGGGTCTCCATGCACCGTCTTCCTGCCGCTCTTCATGGCCGCATCACCGCCTTGGCCCAATCCACCCGCTCCTTTCCGCGTGCACTCGTTGCCATTCCCTTCCAGTCGTTTCCCTTTCTCCGTCATCCTGAAAAACAAAATGCTCCTCGCACTTGCGGTTCTGATCTGGGAAATAAAAATTCTCGCGCAGGGGGAGGTCAATCCGTCTCTTCCCCGCACGTCGACGCTCAGTCTCCCTCCTCCCTCGTCGTCGAATCCAGCCTCCTACCGGCGCAATAGACTGTGCCGTAGTGTGGCCTGTGGTGGCGCCTGCCTCCGCGCACGGACCCCCCGATTGAGCATTGCTGCTCTGCCGCAGCTGCCTAAAAAGACGCGCGAATCGTAGGTCTCCGTGCCTGACGCACCACGTACGACCCAACTCTACTGCCGCCTGAGCGTCGCGGCCACACAGGCAGCAGCAAGAAGGTATCACTCCTTGAGGGTGAGTCCGGCCTTACACCCGCCAGAAAGACCTACCCCACTCGCTATTAGCCTGATAGGGCATGCCTCGCAGCATTCCTTGCCGAGGCAGCGAGGGGAACGGAAGTACTGTACGAGTACCTGTCCTACTACTCAGTAAATTAATTCCGAAGCGTCAAACTACTTCTAGCTGACTTACTTCCGAAGCATCGTAAGGAAAATAAGGTTGGTTTTACAGCAGTCGTAGTAATAGTAATAATAGTTACCTTGCTTGGTGTACATATTTATCCGTAAGGAAGTCTTTTTTTCCGGCACACGGCGGTGTCGGTGCCGTTTCTTCATTCTTTAATTTGAATCGAGATATGTACCAGGTAAGCAAGATGTGTCGTCGCAAAACTACCGGCAGAGATGCCGGAGATACTGTTGATCCTGCCGTACCTTTGTTGTACTACACTCAACATATGGGAATCAAAATTGGCCAATCAGAAAACTACGGGCACGAAATCCTTTTCTCTACGTCCGCGGTGGCTATTAATGGTATTAATAGGTGCCGCGTGCCTAAAAATATTTTTCGTGGGTTCGAGTCTCTCCAGAGTCCATATAGTATGCACTTTTCTTGCGAAAAAAAAACATCCGCAGCGGAAAGCGCGAGAGCGTGAGTTAGAAACATTAGACAGTAGAGCTTAAGCTTTATTTTCACCAATCCGCCGGAGGATAAGAAAAACAAAAAAAAAAGTTCAAAACATTTCATGAAAATTAACCGGCAGCGGGAATGCTGAACCAAAAATGAAAAAGACGGCACGTACGTACAGGTGAGGAAGAAGGGATGACGCCTACCTGTGACCACGGCTTACGAGTTGAGAGTAGAAGTAACGATGAAAATAATAATAAATATTCGAGTAGGAACTGCGGGACGCAGTTGTAGTGATACATACCGTTCCCCTCGCTGCCTCGGCAAGGACTGCTGCGAGGCATGCCCTATCAGGCTAATAGCGAGTGGGGTAGGTCTTTCTGGCGGGTGTAAGGCCGGACTCACCCTCAAGGAGTGATACCTTCTTGCTGCTGCCTGTGGCCGCGAGGCTCAGGCGGCAGTAGAGTTGGGTCGTACGTGGTGCGTCAGGCACGGAGACCTACGATTCGCGCGTCTTTTTAGGCAGCTGCGGCAGAGCAGCAATGCTCAATCGGGGTGTCCATGCGCGGAGGCAGGCGCCACCACAGGCCACACTACGGCACAGTCTATTGCGCCGGTAGGAGGCTGGATTCGACGACGAGGGAGGAGGGAGACTGAGCGTCGACGTGCGGGGAAGAGACGGATTGACCTCCCCCTGCGCGAGAATTTTTATTTTTCAGATCAGAACCGCAAGTAAGTGCGAGGAGCATTTTGTTTTTCAGGATGACGGAGAAAGGGAAACGACTGGAAGGGAATGGCAACGCGCAAAGGAGCGGGTGGATTGGGCCAAGGCGATGATGCGGCCATGAAGAGCGGCAGGAAGACGGTGCATGGAGACCCATGATTTGCGCGCACACTATCATCACGAGAGAAGCAGTCATAGTTTGTTTTTTCCTGGTTTTGTTTTTCACGAGGCAGAATAGTATCTACCGGTACTCGTCACTGGTTTTTGTAGTTTAACGAGTTGTATACCCTTCATGGGGAATAACCTACGCAATTACCAGGGACGTGGTATCATAACTGTGCTGCACCTTTTTGTGTCAGACAGTCCAGGAAGAGATGGCGATCGTTGATATTCGTGTGGCAGTAAGGTTCGATTGCTCCTTTTTTCACTGCATATCCGCGAGTCTTCACTCTGACAGCACTCCAGATAGCAGGCAGGTGTGTTCCTCTTTCGTTTTCACGACTACCGTGCGTTTCGTACGGTGCAGGCAGCACTTCAGACAGCATCCGCTGTAGTCAGCAGCCACGAGTTGGTTCGTGGTGGGAACGGGGGTACTCTTCTATATTATAGTTGAGAGGATATACCCGCGGCCATGTTAGTTCAGTTTTGCACATTGGTTTTATCTTGTGTGCGCTTTTTCCGTCTCGTGTATTTTGAGGCAGCCGAATTTCCGTTTTTTTTTTGTTTTTTCGGATCTTCCTAGGGCTCCAGCACCTTTGTGTGACCACGGACTCCTTCGTCAGAGAGTTAATGTGAGAACAACAACAACAACAACATGAAGAGATCAGCGTCGGAATATGATACCATGGTATCTTTATTTTTTTACCTTCCTGATACGTGTACGTACAGAACGTGAAGAACACACACACAGCCGTAGTTTTTCATGATCCGGGTTTGGCGGTTATTCCATATTGCCTAATTATACGAGTAGTGGTGGTTCTCGCACGCCGACGGGTAGAAGCAACGGTTTAATGTGAAAATCACACACTTGGTACGTACATCCAAGTAAGTCCGTTCAGTCCTCGGCGCGATTCACATCGGATATCCTACGATCACGTAAAGCATCCGTGCCTGTAAGATGTTATTTGAGAATATTTGATACCACAGGTACCGCACCTGGTACTTTTTATAGTTTTCATCATCGTGGTTTCGCACTGAGGCCGCAACAAAAAAACAGCAGAACAGTCGTACTGCCAGCACTATACCTCGTGCTTTGCAGCGGAGGTTGAAGTCTGCTGACGTTCACTATGTATTTGCAGATACAGATGAAGACGTATGTTACGAGTGCATATTTGTAGGTAACTGCTGGCTGCTGCTGCTGTGCAGCCGTGACCTAAAAGGAGACAAAGCAGCTTATAACATCCTGTAAATAGTAATAGTAAACATTCACTCTGATTCGTCTTTGGACGGCCCAAGCCTCCAGTAGCCGCGAGTGAGAGTAGAACGAAGTCGTACGGCATACTATTATATATTATAGTATTAATAGTTGAACAACAGGCGGGCGGGTGTTGCCAACGAAACAACAGTGACTATTCGCTTGGTCGGGTCCGTCGTGCGTTCAATGCTATCATTATATCTGCGGGGATATATCCATGGTATATACGTACGTTGTTGTTGTCGTTGTGATAACACCACATCACCATAATTCGTTGAGACGGGACAGGCTCCGAAGGAATTTCACCTCACAGGAGGAAAACAAAAACGGAAAAATGATACAAGTACTTGTGTGGCATTGAATCTGACTGTGAAAAATGATACTTGTGCAGGCACGTATATACCGGGAGACAAAGGGACTACACCTGTGGACCAAGGCTTATCCAGAAGCTGGGAAGTGAAAGTGAATTTCAAAATTGAAATGTATCTCGAGCTCGAATATCAAAACAGCCCAAAACAAAACTATCGTTTTATCGGAGAAAATCCGGTATTTGTCGGTTTTCCCGACAAGGTCACGTATCATCGGTTTTACTCGTGTTTCATGCTGGAGGTATAGTACTTGATGTACCGTTCAGACGTGGTGAATGTAGTATAAATAAGTGTGTATGTTCTTCATATTATCTCATCTTTATTTTTACCCGTTGACATCCAGCACAACCAGTGTTCGTGCCGATATTCTCAATCCTATGGTAGTCGTAAAATAAAAACAACAGCAGCAGCAGTATAGACAATGCAATGCTATTAATTATATCATGTGTACCTGGCTGTTTGCTGTGTGTTCTTTTGATTTGCCTACCTGTTTCCCCTCCCAACGTATTCTTCCGCTCCAGTTTTTGGCACCTGTGCCATGGCCATGGCCTCGATATTTTGGACCCGTAGGTAATGTGAGAACGACAACGATCTTATTTTTGATGGTAACAAGTATCTTCTGCTAAATATATACGAGGTACGTGGTACCTGTCGGCTCTATGCTCTACCTGGTATGCAGCAGTAGCTTACAGGTGATGCAGCGAGATGTCGAAGTTCTTCTCCTGTCCCGCTCGTCTGCAATTCGTTTACAAGCATCATCTACGCGTATATATATTCATACGTATCAACTTCTGTGTAGAATTCCACAAACTGATATTTTCATACTCGTACTCTTCTACATGCTCCAGATGGATTCTACAAAAAAACTTGTTTTCATCAAGAATTGGAAGTTCATGTATTTGTCTTTTTATTTGTCTTCTATACCTGGTATCCTGTATCCCTTGTTTGTGCGAAGCTTTCTAGCGCCGATAGGTATGTGTATTGTTTGTTGTTGTTGTTGTTCTCACATTAACTCTCTGACGAAGGAGTCCGTGGTCACACAAAAGGTGCTGGAGCCCTAGGAAGATCCGAAAAACGAAAAAAAACGAAAATTCGGCTGCCTCAAAATACACGAGACGAAGAAAGCGCACACGAGCTAAAACCAATGTGCAAACTGAACTAACATGGCCACGGGTATATCCTCTCAACTACAACATAGAAGAGTACCCCCGTTCCCACCACTAACCAACTCGTGGCTGCTGACTACAGCGGATGCTGTCTGAAGTGCTGCCTGCACCGTACGAAACGCACGGTAGTCGTGAAAACGAAAGAAGATTACCTGCCTGCTATCTGGAGTGCTGTCAGAGGGAAGACTCGCGGATATGCAGTGAAAAAAGGAGCAATCGAACCTTACTACCTCACGAATATCAACGATCGCTATCTCTTCCTGGATTGTCTGACACGAAAGGGTGCAGCACAGTTATGATACCACGTCCCTGATAATTGCGTAGGTTATTCCCCATGAAGGGTATACAACTCGTTAAACTACAAAGACCAGTGACGACGTTAATAACAAGTACCGGTAGATACTATTCTGCCTCGTGAAAAACAATACCAGGAAAAAACAAACTATGACCGCTTCTTTTGTGATGATGGTGTGCGCGCAGATCATGGGTCTCCGTGCGCCGTCTTCCTGCCGCTCTTCATGGCCGCCTCATCGCCTTGGCCCAATCCACCCGCTCCTTTGCGCGTGCACTCGTTGCCATTCCCTTCCAGTCGATTTCCTTTCTCCGTCATCCTGAAAAACAAAATGTTCCTCGCACTTGCGGTGCTGATCTGAAAAATAAAAATTCTCGCGCAGGGGGAGGTCAATCCGTCTCTTCCCCGCACGTCGACGCTCAGTCTCCCTCCTCCCTCGTCGTCGAATCCAGCCTCCTACCGGCGCAATAGACTGTGCCGTAGTGTGGCCTGTGGTGGCGCCTGCCTCCGCGTACGGACACCCCGATTGAGCATTGCTGCTCTGCCGCAGCTGCCTAAAAAAGACGCGCGAATCGTAGGTCTCCGTGCCTGACGCACCACGTACGACCCAACTCTACTGCCGCCTGAGCCTCGCGGCCACAGGCAGCAGCAAGAAGGTATCACTCCTTGAGGGTGAGTCCGGCCTTACACCCGCCAGAAAGACCTACCCCACTCGCTATAAGCCTGATAGGGCATGCCTCGCAGCATTCCTTGCCGAGGCAGCGAGGGGAACGGAGTGTATGTACTCGTACGATGTACCAATATAAAGGAAAGTACATCCCACACCCAGTCAATGAGGCTCGACGAATCCTCGATTTGTGACAGTTACTACCCTCGTATGGTGAATCGTTTTATTCAGCTGCTGTTGTGTGCTGTTCATTGTGCGTGATGACGGCACTTTTTATCATAGCCAGCACCAAGCAAGGTTTTCCCAAGGATAAATTTGGTCCCAGTAATACTCGACCTGTGTGTGGCTGTAGCGTGCACAAAACTTTGTTGTTTTAAGACTTAGTTGTTTTGTGCAGGATGCGAGTCTTACTGGTTCAGGCATGTCGTTCGGCCGGCCGGCGTTTCTTTGTTGTGTGCAGGATTCAGCTGCGGGAGCCTTTCAGTAAAGCATTTATTCCCGAAAGAAGGCACGGCATCCTGTAAAGAGCATATTTTCTTCGGAGGAAATAATGTGACGCTAAGTTTGTTGCTTCTGCAGTTTACGAATGTAACTCGAAAAAATACGAAATTGTTGTTTGTCGGGTTGTGTGCTGATTTATTTTTTCCGAAAACGCGATATGCTTCTATTCAGTGCTCGCGCGTCCGGAGGCTGGGGCTTCCTTACGTTCCAGTAAATAAAAAACCTTTAATGGAACTTCGAGTCTGCGGCCATAAAAATGGATCATGAGGGAAAATTCGTTCGCCTTTAGTGAGACTTCGAGAGGCGCAGACCGAATGGTTTCTCAAGTCAGTCTCGTCAATACGGACGGAGGTGATTTACTCTAATTCCCGACCCTTGAGATCCTTGCCCTGATTGTTAGTACTACTGTACGAGTTGTATTATCGCCATTTCGCGCTTGCCTCCGTCTGGTGCACGCACGCACGATCAACGAATTCGGATTGTGGCAGTTGCTAATTTTCGTATACAGACAATATAAGCTTGTCGTACTAACGTCGGTTGGTTGTTTTCGGGCTTTGGTGCGTGCAGCCCCAAAGAGAGATGCATAAAGCCCTACAGCAGCAGGGGCTGACTGCTGCGTTTCGGATTGCAAGTGTACGTATCACTACGATATGGTCGCGCAACCACGAATCCAACGTGATAGACTTGCAATCCGAAACGCAGCATATTCTAGTGGCATATCCCGAAAGACCTGAGGTTGTTAATTGTCACGGCGTAGTTATGTCTTGGAGGGGCGACCATGGCTAGAAAGCCATGGGCTCGTCGACAATCAGGCAAACTTGAGAAAGGCGCAAACAGACTACGCGCATGAAATTGGCTTTGTGAGTGCACTTCGATCCGCGACGTCACGGTTGACGAGGCGTCTGGAATCGGCGGTGCTCTTACGTCATGCCGCCTATGCCCGTTGTCGCGAATCATGGAGCTAACCCTAACCCTTACTTTCATGTGTCTGCCCCTAAGTAGTAGCGATGTCTGCACAGCGTACCACCCCACCACTCGAGCAACGATGAACGAGGACTGAACATGCAATACCCCCTTCCCCACCGCACGGACCACTAACGTAATGCACGCAACAGAGTCGCTCCCGACAGAAGAAACAAGCGGCGAGCACGTCAGGACAAGACACCCAGAGGACAGTCGGGCTCAGGCGTCGCTAAGATGAAGAAGGCTTCGTTGTTAGCGGCTTCCATGGTAAGCTGGAATACGTTTATCATGCAGTTACAGAGAGTGTGGATGGAAGCAGTAGCGCTGCACTTCTAGTTCGCAAAAAAAGGGGGTGGATATACTAACGTCGAGGTATGTAGCAAATTCGTGAAATAATGTCTGAATCAAGCCCCTTTCCGTTCTTGGGTTCGTGGCATCGGCCGCTTTCCCCCAGCGACCTCAGAGCAGAGCTGGACGTAGTTGAAGCACAGCAATCCTGCTGCAATATCTTCAATAATAATCGTGCAAAAAAGTGTACAGGAGCACTCCACGTAAGTTGAGTGACGGGCTGGTCCCTTGTTGCCTGGAGATACAGGTGATCTCTTTATTAATAGTAGTATCGAAGTCCCGTTTGGCGGGGGAGGGGATACTCTAGTGGTTAGTGCCCGACGTACAGCAGTATTTGCACGCGTATGTACGACGCGGGAGGACAATAATATTTCTCTTTGCTCACACTGTTCGCAGACGATTAATGAACCAAACGTGAACACGTATTTTTCCCCTGTATCTGGGACCCAACAAAGGATACGAATAGTAATCGACCACTCAAGATACATACGTATTATAAAGAAAATAGAAGACATCTACCAAGTATTCACGAGGTTTGAGTTCGAGTTGTTCTCCACATCGTCTTGCAAGCTGCGTGTGACACCCTGATCGCACGTGCTAGGTGTTTCCGTGTTTCTAAAAGTGTCCACATAACTATGGAGGTATCTTGCTTCCCACCTACCAGGTACAGTAGTACATACCTGGTACCCTGGTACATAATTGCACGTTTCCCGCAAACAATCGCCTGCACAAGCTACGAAGCATAATTGGTGACATCAGGAAAGTCCTCAATATATGTCCATTTCAAGTGTGGCTTTGACTCGTACGTTTTGACATATTTGGCCAAGTAATAATATAAATGTTCATGCCGACTCGATGAGCCGGCCGGCGACTCCTATTACGGTACAATAGGTGTCGGCGAAGAAAAGAAAACCTACCTGCGGGAAGCCATTATTATATGTAATTCGTCCATCTGCATATTTTCGCTAAACATCGTGTACGCCCCAATTTTTCGCGAATGTCTCTCGCAGCTTCTAGCCTCGGCGTCAGCTAGAACGATCAGCATCAAAGCTAGCGAAGACTTCGAAGCGACATGCTTGCACGTGGTTGAGCCTGGGGACATTTGCTATCTGGAAAAGGGCGACTACAAGCATGATGGCCTTACGGTGACGCACGGCACGGCCGACAAGCGGATCACGATCACGGGTCACTCAGAGGCGTGCATCAGAGGGAGCAACACTCAAGACCGTGTGCTACAAATCGCCCACGACTACTACACTATCGAGGGCATCTGTTTCAACGGCCAGCATGGCGACGATTTCACGGCGACCGCCATCTACGTGCTCGGAGAGGACAAGAAGACCACGAAGAACGGCCTAACATCTTCCGTCACCGGGCTCCAGCTGTTCAATCTCGAGATCAAGAACTTCAACTCCGAGTGCATCCACTTCCGGTACTTCGTGACGCACGCCGAGGTGCAGGGCTGCACCATCCAAAACTGCGGGAAAGAGGACTTCGAGGACGGCGGCGGGGGTAAGGTCGGCGAGGGCATCTACCTCGGGACAGCGCTTGATCAGGTCAAGGACAACAAGGTGAGATTTTTAGCGAGGTGGTTTCGATTGGCATATGTAGTATCTGGTAGTTGTTCTATTCGAACGTCTCAGGATGTGTCGAGTACAGATACGTTTCAGCACAAGCGTTGTGATAGATATGGGCCGCCTGTTGTTAGAACCTGACAAGGAAAGAATGCGGGAAACGTTGACTGCGCCTGACTATGATGTAAATCGCTATTATTGCCAGCATTTAGTACCGGTCTGCGAAGACTGCGTGAGTTTGCATACAAATCATAGCAAGTGTGACAAACGGTTTCCCTATGCTCAACGTGTTGTCCTGCCCGCTGTCGGAATGCCTCTATTTCTCGGTTGCCCATATAGGCGCCGGAGATAAAGCTGAGGAGTGGTAGCGCGGACAACGTCGACGCGGACGTGTGCCGCAACAACTGGATCCACCACAACACCTTCCGCACCTACGGAAACGAATGCGTCGACGTCAAAGAGGGAAGCACGGACAACCTCATCGAGCACAACGTTTGCGAGAAGCAGAAGGACGCGAATTCGGGTGGCTTCGGTCTCCGCGGCTCACGGAACACGATTCGATACAACGAGATCTCCGAGTGCGTTGGGGCCGGCGTTCGCGTGGGCGGTGACAAGGGCTATGGAGACGGAAACCACATCTACGGGAACAAAATCCGGAACACGGACAAGGCCGGCTTCAACGTCATGCAGGACGACCAGGGGGTGGTGTGCGGCAATGAGGTGTCGGGAACCACTTTGGTAAGCTGCTTGTAAAAATGAAGCGCAATGACATCATTGCACCATACGTAAAAGTGCAACTACAGTAACTTCACGAACGGCGTTAGACGTACGTGGAACGTAATGCTTCAAATGTTGAGTTAAATGTTGTTCCTGTCGCGTGATACTATTTATATAGTTGGGCGACAGATGCGCGAGCTTTTCTTGGTTGCGTAAATGTATCCTTCGTGTACTGTAGTTTAGTACCGATTGTAGTAGGAGACGATCGTAATTTTTTCGGGTGTTTCCCTGTCACTTACGGTGCTCCTTTTGATACGTTGATGTCTATTCCGGATCAGGCCGTCGGCACGTACAAAAACGAGGACGACTTCTCCGCAGCGGTTGCGCTCGGGGATTGCAGCTCCACCCCGGGAAGCCTAGACGGCTTCATGTCCTCAGGATCAGGAGACGAGGTCGGCGTCAACGGCGCGGACAGCGATGACGACGAGGGGGCGACTAGCAGCAGAGACAGCGAGGACGACATATTCAAAATCGAGAGCAACGATAACGAGGGCAAGTCGGGGATGGGTCAGTGCGGAACCGTGCTGGGCGTGGCGAAAGTCGAGGTCGAACACACGGAAGATATCGGGGAGGGGACGGAGGCCGACGACCTCTTCGACGGCGAAAAGGACACCTACTTCTCCGTCAACCGGGAGAGCACATCGTTCACCATCGAGCTTGAAAAGGAGGCGGAGATTAATGGCGTGTCGATTGGGTTCTTCATGAAGGCTGCCAAGGAGGAGCGTGTTATGACGTTCGACCTCTCTGTGCGCGCCAGCGACGGCGACTGGACAACGGTCATTTCTCGGAAGGAGTCTTCTGGGGATTATGATGTTATCGAGTCGTTCCCATTCTCGTCCATCAAGGCGCTTTATGTGCGCTTCGAGAGCCACGGCAACACCTACAACAAGTGAGTAGGCAAAAACCTTTCGAAGAGATGCTTCGTTCCTCGTGGGTACGAGTAGGCATAAACTGACTTGACTCTTTAATCATCCAGCCACGCAAATCCAATAGTACTTCGTCTGTCGCATACTACGCTGTACTCGCTAAAGTCGTGAGAATATAGGCACTACACTTATCTGGGCTCTCGTGCATTAACAGACATGGAAGTCATACTTGAAAAAATACTCGAATCTCTTGCCCACCTTATGTCAACGCTGCTCGCTCACGGGCACCCGAATTTCCGTCCACCCGCACGCCCATGTCCAAGTATGTCAAGAAGACAATAAGGTGAAAACTAGGAGAATGCGTCCGCGTCTGGGGTCTCGTGTCCACAACTTCCGCCCTTACAAACCCACCCACCGACCTTCCCCCACCTGTGCGCTCTCTCGTTTGTGTAGCTGGACAGCCTTGACGGAGTTCGAAATCTGCGGAGGGGCTGGGGCCGAATCGAACGCACTCTTCGGTGGTCTCGAGGCTGCTGCCAGCAAAGGGCTCCAGCAGCTGGCGGGAGCAGTGTGCGCCAACCCCGAGAAGCTTTCGGCGACGTCTGTCAGGGTCGATGGAAGCGACAACGTGAGCGTGCTGTTCGACGGAAACTTCAACACCCGTTGGTCCACGTATAACACCGGCAACGTCGACGACCTCAACAACGACAAGATCATCATGCGTTTCCTTGGAGACCAGAGGGTGACCAGGGTCAAGATCGCCTTCTACGACGGCCAATTGGCCAAGCCCCACTTTAGTCTCTACACCCAGGAAGCGGCCGCGTGGTCGTGGACTCCGGTGCTTGAAGGCGAGATTGCCCAAAGGACGGAGCAGTTCCAAACATACAACATCGAAAAGTCGGGAGTAAACCAGATGTACATCGTAGGTAATGGCAATGATGTCGGAGATTACACCAAGATTTCTGAGGTCGAGGTGTGGGGCTGCTAGAGAGTGTTGAGTGTATTTTTTGCATTCTCGATGTTGGCGTCGATCGTGGGGGAGGCGCCGTAACCGTGAATGACTTTTCCATAGCCTTGCAGAGGTTTTGTCGTTGGTGTAGGTTGTCGGTTGTCGTAAAACAAGCGGGCTAGGGACTAGTAGGGAGGGAGACTATACCTCTTCCTTGCGTGTAGTGTACACGCCTGTAATTTTGCACACGTGGAAGTAGCAGCAAATGTTGGCGCAGAAACCACCGCGACTTGAAGCAGCTACTACCACCACCCAGGTAGCTGCACGTTGGCCCCTACGACGCTTAATCCTGATCAACGTAGCCCGTCTCGAGACTGGCATTCAGGTTGCGCCAAATTTGAAATATTAGTATCAGTCCATCCATAAAACCTGGAGCGAACAATGCACTACCCATGGTTCGGATTGTGCTCGCGATTTTTTACGAGTGCTTTTTTCGAGCGTACTTGCTATACTCGCGGCTTCTGATCAACGTACCCTTTTTATCGTGTATTTCACCCCAGTTTGTGGGGTGTAGATACAGCATACATACCCTGTGTATGGTAATGATGGAAATATGTCGGACGGAAGCAAGGAAGAAAACCTCCAGTCGAATTGTGTGATGCGTTTTGCCCTACTACCCAGTGTGTTACCTGATATTTCGGGTGATTTTTGAACCACCCGTAATTGTCCACTAGTTTCCGAGTAGGATACCACAGGCCGAATAGGCGTTCATTAATAGATGGTGTGTGTTATCCGGAATGCAAAAGGCGGGAGTAGTTGTGTCAGTGCGTGCGAGTTGCTTACTTCGCTTCATTTCTTATATGTATTCATATATATATATATAGACGGGGTTCGGGTAGAAGGCCTTGTGGTGTAGGAAACCTTGAGTCAACTTGTCAGGTCTGTTTTGCACTGCCCGCAGTCCAGTGTCTTTTTCGGGCAAACACGAAACCCACCTTCGTTTTTATCGCTGTCAATAGTCGGGAGTAGGCTACGACAAGCCCAAGTTGCCTTTTGATTGAAGATGCGCGTGCTATACATCGAGAAAGTGAAAGGCGGAAGTTGTGTCAGCGTGTGTGCTCCTGGCTGGGGGTCGGTCTATTTTTGAAATGGTTTTACATTATACCAGGTACATGTTTGCCAGAATCCATGCGAGTATGCAACGCTGCAGAGTGCTGCTGTTGTCGCTCGTTTTTGGGCCAGTTTATACATACTGCAAGCACGTCAGACATCGTAGTATAGTGCATAGTAGCTGCGTTTTGTTTTTAGCAAATTAGTCTCGTTGAAGGCAGAAAAAACCAAGGCTTGCAGCGACTACGTATCTTAAGTTAGTAGTGCAGACGAGGAAAGAGTTTTCGGCAGTAGCCTGTTTAGCTACCGCGCGCTCGTAGTGCAGTGGCGTACGTACGTATATACAGTAGTACGTGCTTTTCGCAAGTGACATTTATTAGTGTGTGCTTGCGTGTTTGTACAATAGGTTGAGGGACTGATGGCTATGATCATGGAACCCAGCCTGAATTTTGTTTTTGTTTCGTTTATCTGCATAAATATCGTAGAGTCCTTGTGTTTTTTCGTGCCCTCGTGCTACGGATTTGCTAAATCGTACGTCCTAGGAGCTAATTTGAGAGATCCCACAAAATACAGTGCCGCATACCGTGATTCTTCCAAGGGAGAGGGTCACCTGCTGTTTTTTTTACATGTTCACTCTTACGACACAGCGGCAAGCAGCTGATACTGGCCGCCGTGCCATGTCAAGCGGTCTGATTCTTCCGAGGGAGAGGGGTACCTGCTGTTCATTTTTTACATGTTGACTCTCATGAAACAGCGGCAAGCAGCTGATACTGGCCGCCGTGCCACGTCAAGCGGTTCACAAAGTACTTCTCCGCTGCCCCCCGAAAAAAAACCGCGGTCAATATCCGGGGTGGTGGTTTAATGTGGCATCGTTGCACGACAATAAATGATATCCAAACCGAAGTGTCCGTCGTAAGTTCGAGTTCAGTTGCCATGCGGGCGAAAGACCTTCTGACTCAACCGCTAAGGCAAGGATACCAGCCACCCCACGTGGGCATGGTTGCTGTGTATCTCCTTCCGTGAGCCAAGAACATAGGACCGTGTCTGAGCGAGGGTCTCGCGTTGATGTGTTTCGAAATAAGTAAAGAGCCCTTTGCTGTGCTGCACTATGGCTGTTAAATATGGCGAGGCTTCGTGCATGGGATATTCATTCGTGTACATGAAGCATTAAATATCCGCCCGTGTCTTTTTTTACACTCCGGCGTATGCTCCGTTTCCGCCGTACCTAAAGTAGTCGTCACTACATTAACTTATCTGGAAACGGTCTGCTGCTGGGCGATAAGGACCAGGGTCGCACCATACGGGCAGAATTACAACAGTAGTAGTTTCCCTGAGGAACAATGGTTTGACCAGGCGGAAAGGGGACTGGTGATGCAGACAAACGCGCCCTTCCTCTTCCTGCCAACTACCAGTGTGAGCACGTTTGTCTCTATGATCATTCGTTACTGCTTTACTTCGGTAGAACCTGGAAATCACGGGTACGAATCGATAGTTGCTTGATTCCGGCCGAAATAAAGGCCTCCGGCTACTATTTGGGTGCGCTATACCATAGAGTTGCACCCCGTCTGACTGAGAACCGAATACCCGGTGGCGAGTACCCGGAACCGTGGGAACCGTCCCGGTCCAACTCACGGAACCGCGGGTATTTGGATCCCGGGTACCCGACCCGTCAATTGTGCTACACGGAGGCCCCAAGACTGGGGTATACGTTGATTTACACTCTTGCGGCTGTGCCTCTAGACTCTCGCCTCTCGCCCCCCCTGCAGACTACAGACCGAGAATAGAGAATGCCCCTATGCATACCTGCCTTGCCTACCACGCCGCCGCTCCAAAGCTGTAAGAAAGGGGAGCAAATAGTGTAAGGTAACCCGGGTTACATACATACATACATACATGCATACATACATACATACATACATACATACATACATACATACATACATACATACATACATACATACATACATACATACATACATACATACATACATACATACATACATACATACATACATACATACATACATACATACATACATACATACATACATACATACATACATACATACATACATACATACATACATACATACATACATACATACATACATACATACATATATACATACATACATACATACATACATACATACATACATACATACATACATACATACATACATACATACATACATACATACATACATACATACATACATACATACATACATGCAACCTATATACATATATTCGTACATACATACTACAATTAAACAGGAGAAAAGTGCACGGGGGAAGCGGGGACTGCTAAGTCCCTTCTCCCCGCGTGCTTACGCCACCCCCTCAAAACGACAACCAAACCGCGGTCGACTTGCCGGTCGCGCTGGGCGAGTCCCCCCCCCCCCCGCCCGCCGTGGCGCTGCCCCGTTTCGTATATGTGTGCAATCCAGAAAAACCCGCTCCTCTTCAGGCTCTGACAGCTACTACGTACGAAGTTGTTATTAATATCAGTCTTCGAGACCTCACAGCTGGCTGTCTTTTACTTTTTCAAAAAAAACGACCATCGTACCACATCTTGACCATATTGTTCTTTTTCTACGTTTCCACTCGCTCGCTCGCGTCGAGAATTCACCCGACGTTTGAATCCCAAACGAAATAATTTGCTTGCGGGACGTGGATATGATGTGGTCCAATATGAAATGTCATGAACTTGCCATCCGACAATGTGCAGCATGAGCTTCAACGTTTATCAAAACATTCCTGAAAAACAAAAACACTGAAACGAAGAAAACCGGTGTACAAGGTCTATTCATACATATTCATGCATTCCACAGTATGTCTACTTCCCGGTATGTTTTATCTACGATACTCTGTGTTGTATGTGTCCGTGAACCAACCCTATCCCCGTCACCTAATCGACCACAACTACTTGCTGGGCGTGCGTTCGGAGCGTCTGCCGTCTCGAACCTCTAACGAATTATATTCGGAGGGTAGCCAAACTGTTCTTAGATGCTACGGTTCATTTTATTAAGTAAGTGTCGTGCGCATTGAGAAAACCACCAACATCGAGTCAACCATTGCTTGCGCGGGTTTTCGAACAAGGTTCTGTTTTTAGCGTCCGCTCATATCTGGAACCCACGCTGATTGATTGTCAAACAATCAGAAAACATGCGTGGAATGGTTCTGTTTCTAACGGCCCGTTCCGTAGGTATTTATATCGGGCAAAAATACCAGAAATCGAACGCCCAGTAAAATGCACATGCCTCTCCCTTGCCCCACGCTTACCCTCCTGCCGTGGATAGGTATGTATGCGGAAGAGTGGGTGGGGGAAATCGTTGGGTGACGAAAAGACGACGCCCACTGTTCGGCGCCCTGCTTTCTCCTACTCGTGTGGGGGGATCGTCTGCTAGCTACATATCCTATTTCTTAGAGCTAGGTACTACTGGTAACTGAAGCTGGACTCCCCGGTGGTTCAAGTGGTTAACCCCGAATTCTACTTGTGTTTGAGTCCTGGGTTCGAGCCCCAGGTGGGTCGGGCATTTGACTTTATTTGCAAAAATAAAAATAAAAAGGATTCAATTGTTGAGAGCGCCTTGCAGCGTGGGTAGGCACAATCCGATGCGAGTCGACGAGGGAAGAAAAAGCTGAAATCTTCTCGCGATAAAAATGAAGGCACGTACCGTAGCGGGAAGGGGGTAGAAGAGCCTGCTATGTGACCCCGGATCTGAGTTACGAGTTGGAAGGAGAGAGAAGAAGAAGATGTGCGAAGATAGTAAATGGGATGAGCAAAAAAATGTAGCCAGGAGAATGGTAGGTCAGCAACCAGGAACGAACGTGGACCTGACGAAGATTTTGTCACAGCGAAGAATATTTCTGTTGATATGTCGCTGCTCTGATGGCTGTACACCCCTCCTTGATCGAGGGTCGTTTTATTTTATTCTTCAAGCGCGGTGATTCCTTTCTATTCACTTGTTTCGTGGAACCATCCTCTCGTTCTCTGACCACAGATAAATGCCCCGAAGAAGCATCCCAATGGTCCTGCTGTAGTGTCGGGCCCATCTTTTAGCTGGGCTATTTTTCGACACGCACCCCCTAAGCACAAGCGTGTCTCGGAGCCAACCTTCTTCTTTGTATACCCAATTGATTAATCGCATACCTGGTACCAGGTATCGCCTGCAAAGCTGCGCCGAGAGTGGGTAGATCTTGAAATTCCTCAACGGAAACATGCATAACAACGGAAGCATGCATAACCCCATGCCACGAATGAGAGCACGCACACAAGCAAACTTTCCCGTGGGCCAATGAGGTTGACTTTGATAGATAGTGTACTCGTCAGGCATGACGGGAGCTCAATTGCATGTTTGCCTAGTGCCCATGCCGATAGAAAAGCCGCTCGGCATTGCACCCCTTGAGTTTGCTAACATTGGAAGGCGACACAATGGGCTAGCTGCCCGCTGGTTGGCGCTTCTTGCGTCTCGCCGATGAGGCAGCTTCCTAACAGTAACAACCAATAATTGCGGAGGAACGTGATCAAGAAACAAAAGCAGCCCTGTTGACGGCGGCGGCCTGTAGGCTGTGACGTATACTAATCTCCTACTCTGCCCGTCACTTCAGTATAATCCCCGCTCAGCGTTCACTTCATACTGTCGAGGGTTCTAACCGGGGATTATGTTTCCGTCCAGAGCGGGATTTTGTGTTTTTATCTAGTGCGGCCATAGCCCATGAGCGGTGGCCGTGGCTGTTTCCCGCTACTGCTGCTGCTGCTGCTGCTGCTGCTGCTGCTGCTGCTGCTGCTGCTGCTGCTGCTGCTGCTGCAACGGTGTGTGCGGCCGCGTTGACGGTGATGGCAGCGGTCGAAGTGGTTGGCTCGGTGGCATGTGGGTCTGTCTGCGTCGTTCGATAGTCGCCATGGTTGCGGCTTCAGGATAAGATTAACCTACCCGCCGCTCAGGCATGAGTATCGAAATGCTCTGTCGGGGTTTCCCACGTCGCATCGCATGTCTAAGGGGCAATAGTGTCGTACGCGGCAAGAATGCTCGTGGCTTCAGGGGGGTGGCTACTGACGTACTGCCTGCCCGTCGGGGTGAGCAAAAGAAAATCACAAGGTTACCGCTCAGCGTTTAAGGCAGTGTTTCATGTCCAGCCGGGAACCCGACCATGGCCCGTTCTTGAGCAAATAGGAAGGAGGATTGAGCCCCATAATAGTGTGGTGTGGCTACCTCCTGATCAGGCTCCCCGTTCATGCTGACCAGTTTATCGTACAACGCCGACGCTGTGACGCCGTGATGGCCATTCCCCAGCAGGTGAACGTCAGGCTACAGCCGTGGAGCTGAAATAGGTGGCCTGCGCGAATTTCTAGACCGTTCCTGGTCCCCATTCCGCCACATCGTGAGCTTTCGGAGATTTCTGTATGCGGTGATGTGGACTCCTGGTAGCTTACGTGCCCCTCGCACAGGTCCTCGGGGGTTCCGTCGAAAACCCAACCTCCGCCGTTGGGGAGCCTTGCGTGCTCTACGATACATGTCGCGTCACACGGATGCCGGCTAGGTACCTCCTGGGTGTCTGGCACCGGCTGTGTTTCGCCTCCTCGTTTGAATAATTATATTCAGTACCTCACCCATCAACCGACTTCGACATAAACCGTAATTTACTGTAAGCATGATGCACGATGCCACGAGCTTCGTACCTGGTATGCAACAAGCTATACTACTGCTTATTGTGATGTACTCCTTGGGACCAAGTATTGAGTAGCAGCTCCCGGTCATTCATAGATGATTGGCCCGAAATTATCCACACCCCCGACCACACTGCTCCGTCCCGGCATTGAAGAGATGCGGGGGGCATTGGTCACGCGACTACGGCCATGCATGATATTGAGTGCGCCCCCCTCCCCCGACCGCACTGTGCCACACTGTACCTCACTGTAACACACGGTAGTGGTATGTTTCTAGGATAAAGTGCAGGCGGAGGGCTGACTGGTGATACCACCCTGCAAACCAAACTACAACGACACGCCCTTGGCATGTATGACTACATTAATGGGCTACGGCAGGTCGACCAACGTCCTTTGTAGGAAGCGCTCCGAGCAGAAATATAACCAAACCGGCAATACAATTCCGCTTACACAGGTAGACAAGGAGCACCTTGAACACACTACAGTCAAGTATATAGGCACCCCTCACCTAAGGTTGGGGTTAGGCCAGGCACGTGGTGCAAAAGGGGTACAAATAGCACCCAATTCTCCTGGGCCTCTTCGCCTAAGGATCCCTATACCGCACCCTAAAACTGGCTTTGAAGAAAAAGTGTAGGCTCAACTCGGTGACCCATACCATGGTCTACTGTAGGTGCATAACAAAACCGATTGAGCTACACAAATTGGGTATCAGGTACAGTAAACCCTCGGCTGAGGAGCTCTTTCAGTCAGGACATATGCCCCTACTTTTATCGCACCACGCGCCGTCAGCATCAACCCTACCAAGTTTCTTAACCGTAGTCTGCAATAAGCCCCAGAAACGACGGATGCGTGGGGCGCCGTTTTGGGTGTTTTGACCGTAATCCAACGTCACTACAAATGTAGGTCGGGTATGCAGATAGGGGAAGGAGTGCATCAGTCATGCCGTGGTCGGGGATCCACCGGACGGACTGCCGGCTTGCTTCCATGCGGTGGTGGCATGGACCAGGAGTTCCGATTTTCTTGCTGCCGAAAGTGGCCACCTCAACCCCCGTCCGACTGTCGCGTCTTGTGCCCACTCTGTTTTCTGGCAATCCTTCCCGTGAATGCCATCATTCTCCTGGGTACCCCGCGGCAGCGGCATAGTAGTAGAAGGCGTCCCCGTTCCCACGACACGAGGCAGACCGCCCCCCTTTAGGCGCCCACATGTATGTGCCTCGAATATAGCCCTGACGACAGACATCAATCAATGTTGGCATGCTCTCGGCCACATCAACCGCGGGTTTCGCTACTGCAGTAGCTCGCCCCCTCGGCCTCTACTGTTTTAATATATGTCATAGCTGTCATATACGAAGGATGAATACGCTCCAGACAGGCCTTGGTAGACAGTATACTAGGCACGACAACGCACAGAATATGAAGAAGGCAGTTTTGATGTGTGCACCAGTGGGTGTTAGCTGAGCCCGGAAAGGGGTAGACGAACGCACGTGAGACAGCAGGAGTCAGCAGGACAGGTGGCTCAATGCTCCACTGCTCGAGAAAAACTGCTCGCATAAATAATCGAAAACCATAAACCTCCTCGTGGTACCCTCTCGTATGACCCCACGAAACTACTCATATGTGACAACACGATACACTCTATGGGGCTGAAACGTCGTGGCTCTCTGTATGTAACCGTAGTTTTGATAGTCTGTTCGGTGCGGCAAGCTACAAACAGTACCCACGAGGGTGTGTTACCAACTAGCAGGCCTCCCACGACGCAAACAGCGGGCACGCTCTAGAACCTAGTGGTGTTAAACAAATCTCCCTGCCCCAAAGGTCTTCATGGAAGTCCGTAAGTCACTCTTCTTGCCGGAGGTACGTATTAGATATGCTCCCGTCCCCACCAACTCGCGCAGGAAATAGTCACTGTTGGACGAGTTCAGTGGGTCCTTGGCCAGGTATATCGCCCCTTTGATGTCTTCAACCGCTGCAATACTCGACGATCCTAGTCGAGGCATCAGCAAAAGCAACGCTCACCTAGCGTACGGGTTTCACCCGCCCTGCTACGTGATCCGTCGGTGGTGGAGAAGGTGACGCAGTCATCCTCCGCAACAGATACCTACATCACAGACCGAACGCCTGAAGGCGGCCATGAGGAGGCAGTCCGTGTCTACGTTCCTCTCCAAGTCGTATTCCAAATCCACGACCTCTTGTTGACAGCTCTTCCTCAAAGTCAGACCCAAGTTTGCTGTAGTGCTCAGGAACTCGACAGCGTTTCTAGCTGCCTTGAGATGCGTCTCCGCATGCAAGCCATCTAGAGTAGTGTACAGTCCTTCCTGAATGGCAGATCCAAGTGAGCTTAGGTGCACGAACCGATTCCTAGTCGCCTAAATGTACCTCCCGAGGGTCGTGTGAGGATCGCACGACCGCCGGTACTGCGTTGGCGGCGCTCAGCCTCGTCTAATTCACCATCTACATCAGAATCCCCACCATTTCGTGCTAGTTTGCACCCATCACAGTTTTCTCATCACTTACGTGTCTGAGGTCCCAACGACGATCAAGCGGGGATGGGGCTGGTTTTGGCAGTAGTACTGTACCAAAACGGTCGACAACATTCTGAATAAATCGAGTCTTCGAAATCCCCTTGGCCCCCTTATCTCGACCCCACTCGTACTCGCCACATACCGACTGTCGGAAATCGTGTATTTGTCCTGTCACTACAGTACCGACTCGAGTATGTCATAAGCACCAGTGGTCTTTATGGCTTCCATGTGGACCACCGGCATCACTACAACCTTCTCGTGCTTGAACATGAGCCCAGACGCCGTGGATCCACCGAGCACTGCCCAAACCCATTCGCAGTGCACGAAGGTACGCGACAGCACTATATATAGCTCATGACACGAGCGACCACTCCAACTCATCTCATAAAAACCTTGTTAGTCGGACTATCATATCTTGTCCGACAACCGACCTCAAGCAGGGGGCACTCTCAAGCTCAAGCTGCCTTGGTTTGGGTCTGGCATCGACCACCCAAGTGGCTCTTTGAGCGAGTATGGTGGTAAAGACGATGACTGTGACCTGCGAGGCGATGCGTAGTGTAGGAGCGCTGTCATCACCGCTGCCGGGGACACTAGAACAGGGGGACGCAACAAACCCTTAAGAAGCACCTTAAAGGGCATGGCCATCCGTCTCTGCCGACTCGGGCGCTTCTTCCCGCTAGGCCGTCCCTCCTTGCTCTGGTGTTCTCAGCAGCGGCGATGGCGGCGCTCCAAGGCTAATCCCCGCCCCCCAAGTCTCGGTTCTTGTCTCCACCACCTTGTTCGCCCGCCTGGGCGTCCCAGAGTCACTCGGCTGCTGATTGCAGGGCCCGAGATGAAACAGGTATCCACCCGAGCGGACTCATTTGACGGGCACTTCGGACAACAATATTCGGGGCGACGATACGGGTGCGGCAAAGCAACTGCGGTGGAAATATATGCCTCATTTCAAGGTGCGAATTGTTCGCGGGATTTGGTGCGCTTCAGGGCGTTACAAGCACAGTGCGCCGCTTTCACTCATAGCGATTTGGTCAGTGGTAGTAGAACGTAAGGAATAATGATTGGCGCGTAGTGCACGCGGCGAGTCCCGCATTGGGATGGTGTCAAGCACTCTCTCGAAAACGCCGACCTGCTTTGGGTTGTAGGCGCTAGTGAACTTCTGCTAGGTGCAAACCTACCGTGTTTGCACACCTCTGCAAACTCCCCACCGAATACCTCACCCACGCTGTCAGATCTTACAGGTATCAACTCGCGAGGGTACTCCATTCGCACACGTGTCGGTCAGACACTTCCGAAAAGCGTCTGCAGTCGATGTATGCTTCAAAAAGAGCACCCACGCGTGGCGGAACAAGTAAATAACTAGTACGAGATACCGCTTACCCCACAAGGAAGGTGCTCTCAAGGTCTACTCGACTCACCAAAAAATAACTTCAAGTTATCTGATGCGAGTGTGTTGATGTTGTTAAGCCTTGGCTTGCGGCAGTCGTTTGCCATAGAACAACCAACACAGGGTAATAGCATTTTTGCATTCGTTCACGATACTATACAGATCGGACGGCCATAGACGCAGTGGAAAACGTAATTATTCACAGCAGCTTTAGCAGAGGCGATATAACCAGGAGAATGCATGGGAAACGCCAGGATGGAATCGCAACAGATCACACACTGCTCGTAAGGGGTTTGGGGGCCTACAGAGGGAGCAGTTTACTTACATAGCCACCGTTTGGCTCTATCCTGAGATCAAATCCAGGGTGACTAATGTAGATCGATCACCTTCAAAACTCACCCTCCCCTTAGAAATAGAAAAGCACAACTACTGTACTGTACTGTAGTTCTCCTCAGTCGTCAACTGTAATGTCCGCTTGGTGTGTGCAGCCGTCAGCGAACACAACTAACGCTATGTCCGCAGCTTGAGCCGATTCCAGCAAATGATAGCCATATTTCTTGGGGTTGCAGCGGTCAGCGTACCATACACCACCACTTATATCGATCAAGTGGTCATCACTGATCCAAAACTTGTCGTCGCATAGTTGAACGCCCCTTTAAAGGTCAGCTGAACGAGCCAAAAGAATGATGCGCCACTATCCGCTATCCACTACCCATCCATGAAATCACCACGTTGGCGCCCAGATCTGATCATGATGCCTTCAGGTCGTGTGACGACTAAACAATCATGTATAACGTCTGACAGGGCAGGCTCGCTTTCGTCTAAGGTGCTTCAATATTCGGATCACATAATAGCCGGCGTCCCCGGTGGCTTGGTAGGTGGTCCACGTGCCTATCAAGATCAATTTCGTGGGTTCAAGTCTCACCGAGTGCATGCTCGTAGCGAATTTTTCTTGCATAAAACAATGATTAGCGGAAAGCGCGAGAGCGTGAGTTAGCTACATGCGATGAAAATCGATGAGCAGTCGGAATGCTGAACCCTGTGCGCGACAAACAAATAAAGGCACGTACCGGGGGGGGGAAGGGACGACACCTGTGACCACAGCTTGTCCAGAAGATCACCGAGGGTAAAACCTACGAGTTAGGCTGGAAAGCAAAAGTGATGATATAAAGAAAGTGTTTTTTCGCTGACGATGACAGCGAGTAAGTCCCCACGTCAGAAAAACGTGGACAGGAAGTTCGACCGTATGGTCAGTATGAGTTAGCGATAAAAAGAAATCAACACGGTGCTTATAATAAACGACAACCTGGGGGGGAGGAGATCCGAGCATCGGTCTTCAAGCGTATATCTAACGGGACGAGCACGTTCTGCTGGTATTCAAAAGTGGACGCAAATGCTGTACTTCATTATATACACGGGAAGGATCCGCCTCGGCGGGCTGAAGCCCACCCGCGGCTTCGCGCAATGCCCGTAATGTAGGTAAACGGAGGCCGACCGAAAAAAAACGATCGTACTGCCAAGGGGTGTACGGTGGTATTTTTTTATAACGTTTGAGGCATTCTACGATAATAGAGGTTCACCCCCTAATTTTCTGGGGCTCCTCACTTGAGGACCTACATACCTCACCCGAAAACTGACTTCAGCAAATTTTACTCAAATTGCATCGCTGCGAAATATCCCATGGCCCGAGTCTAGAAAACGTTTTTTTTCCGAAATCAAGATTGACACTCCGACGATTTGGACTCAAAGAACCCCGTCTTCTAGAAACAAACAGCGGAAACGTGCTACCTCTCTCTATCGTAGAACGGATTTTTTTGTCAGGAGGCATTCTTATTTTGTCATTCATGACGCTTGCCGTGACGCCACAACCGCCATCTCCCTCGACGTTGTTGTTGCCGTTTTACCTTATGATTTCGTGTTTGCTACACTTACTTGCTTGCGACATCCGTCCACGAAAAGTAATACCACCATTGTGCTGCCAAACTTCACCCTGAACGCGTACGTACCAAAACACATATATAAATGAAAGCCTCAGTCTGACCGGCACGTGAAACGCAGGAAAGGTTGGACCTGCAATATCCTGCAAGAGAACAAGCTCAGAATGTAACCCTAACCCTAACCCTAACTGACTACTTCAATATGACGGCACCACCGCTGCTTCCTCATTGGTCGACTCGAAACATAAGTACCACCGTTCTTGCCGAATCAAAACCTGAACTCGTAGTACTACCTAATTTTAATGGGCAAAATGTTATCTAGTCTGATCGAAACGTGCGTGTGTCCACAGGACATGCATGCATGCATGCGTGTTCAAACTTCTAGTAATAATGTATATCCGGACAAACAACGCCGTATAATTTTGCGTCTACTTACATCGATCGGCCGACCAATTTCTCCGATTATACGAGTCTCTGGAGATTACTTTCCGTCATTGTTCTGTCTTTGAATAAATGCAGCATTGATGATGGAAATAATTAATTGTCGGCTTGGATTTCCCTGAAAAAATGCAATCTTTTGGAAAACCTCAAGATTGAATTGGGGGTTTTGGCGGCCGATCTCTCAATCTAGATTGAGAATGAATGGAAGAGCGGTTGATTTCCAATCTTACGATCCCAACTCAATATTTTTTATCCCACTCGAATAACGCCTTAACCCTAAGGCACCGCACTCCCATCGTGGGGACAAAGCACTCAAATTCCAAGTAGTTTACCCCCAAAACGGGACTGCGGTCCTAAAAGGGTTAAAGTATCACTTCAGCCCTTATAAAACGCAAGCAACACAAAGCAGAGCAGTAGTAGTAGTAGCACGAGCAATATGACTGCAGGTAGCAGCAGTAGAAGAGGAGGACAGCACACGCATATATATGTGAGATGTTTTGAGAAGTCTACTGCAGCCAGTGGACCAGCGGTAGCAGCTGAAAATAAAATGCTGACACCTGATACCTACCTGTGGTAATAGTTGTGCCCAGTGCCCAGACATCATCATGCAGTTTTGTTACGATGCCTCGTTGCTGTATCGATGTATCTTGTTGTCGTATTTCAAGTAAGTGTGAGAAGTCAGAGAGAGGGACTGGGAACACTCAACATAGCAGTACGAAGCCGTATGGGGTACCTTCAACAAAAAAGGATATTGAATAATGCACACCACGTCGGATTTCAATGCGACAAACGCTGCGCCATGCGTGATGTTCTGCTACGTGCGTCTTGCATTCTTGCACGTTCCGCGGGGTGCGGAAAGTACCAACGCATGCACGCAGCTTGCGGGAGGGGAAATTATTTCCGCACGCTCGAACGAACCGGATTTGGAAATATCAGGCATCAGTCCGATCGGCGAGCTTCCGGGAGAGAGGGGGAAATATATCTCGCTTGCCCGAAAATTATAACTGGAAAGATTAGGCATCAGCCCGAAGGAAAAACCTGCGCACTGACCTCGCGGGAAAACGTAGAGGTAAATCCGACTTCCGAGAAATTCACTCCGAAAAACCCAGCGAACCTTTTTCTTTACGCAGCTTGCAAAACTGGGTATCAGCTATTTAATCAGTCGAACTCACGGCTGACGAGTTTCATTACTTTTTTTAAAGAAGCTGCAAACAAAAAAAAGGGTTGTTCTCGAGGGAGACTCGTAATCATGCTTCGAAGCACAATTACTTACACCGCACACGATTGTTCTGCTGTAGAAACAGGAATCGCGAGAGTGACTTGCAAAAAACGTGACAATACGACAACACCCCGGTAATTCGACACTTACTTGTTCCTGCGACGCCCAACCCTCAACCCACGCGCAACGGCGGAGCACGAGACCGGCCACCCCGGCCAACATTTCCTACACTCGTTTCGGCATACATACCTGGTAATTATTAAGAAGAAGAGGTTCAATCTGGGTGCTGGCACCTAAAATATAATGTTTTTACCATCACGAGCAAGCGCAGATGTCGGCTGACGGCACATTTGCCCCTTGAACGGTACCTGGTAACTAACTACAGTTACTAACAAACTGTCAGGGGCATTCCAATAATAAATAGTGTGCATTGAAAGGACGGTTTGACGATCCAAAGCTAGGCCTGACGGGGCAAAAGTAGGACGTCAACCAAATTATTTGGTCACGAGACTGTGAGCACGTACTGTAGCTTGCAGAATTAATTGAGCATCGATCACTCAACTCGTTCAACTTGGTATCGACCAGTCACTCGACTGGTTGGTCCATCGCACTCAGTATCGCCCACTCATCAACTGGTTCAACTCGCAGCTAGCTGGCGTATTTGAAATGTTTCTCACGAACGAGTCGTCTGGGCACTGCTCGAGCGTGGTAGAGGCTGTCATTTATTTGTCCCTTGGCGTATGTATAGCTGTGAAGAACATTGATGCTAAAAGCGATACATTTAAAACGGTTTGACGGGCCAAAGGTAGGCCTGACGGGGTGAAGGTAGGCCGTCACCAACCGAAATCTTTGGCCCCGAGACTGCGATATATCACGTACTGGTAGCTTGGAGAATTGAATGTCGATCACTCAACTATTACGGGGGGCCATAGTTAACAGGACCTATGGTATACATAAAAACCTATATGTTTAACAATTTTTATTAACAATATTTGGCCCTGTTAACTATGGCCCCCCGTAGTAGTTGAACTCAGTATCGACCACCCGACTGGTCCAACTCACAGCTGACGTATTTGAAATGTTTCTCGCGCCTCGTCTGTGCACTGCGCGCGCGTGGTAGGGGCCGCCCCCGACACAGGGATTACGATGAGAGTCTCGGGGCGAGAGGAAGGTGCCCCTCATAGCGCGCTAACACGAAAAAAAGCGAAAAAATACGTATGTATAAGAAAAGGTGAGAAGCGCTCACAAGACAGCACCAACAATCAATATACTATATATATATCTACTACTACATGTTTTTATTGGTATGAAAAAAACTATTTGGAGGGCGTGCCATCGACTGAAATAAATCTTGAACCGCAGGAGTGGAATACTTAAGCGGCAGTAAAAGTAGTGGAATATTCCAAGGGCTAACGTGTTGGTCCGGTACCGAAAAGCTACTGTAAGCGTAAAGATCGCCAGGATGCACGAGAGGTACATGATATACCTGCGGCATATTCACGTACAGGGTTAGGTCAGCGTCATATGCACTTACAATAGGTATTTGACAACTTACTGTACAGGCCAACATCTTACTCCTCGACTCTGGCGGCTGACCATTTTGTTTATGTTTACGTCCTCGCAACTACCTTCTGATAGAAACAATTAACGCGCCCTCGTGTACAACATGCCTATTATTGTGTGTTCCCCCTCTGATTGCAATAGAACGTACTCGTCAGTGGTAAGCTTGGCGGCCGACGCCCGGAGAGCTCCCAGCATATATTCTGCCTAAAAGGTAGCCACTGTGTTCTTCGCCTCCTGCTGAATTATTATCGCCGACTCGCCCACCATGTGGTCAAGGTCCAGATCGACAGCTTTCTGAATTGTTGGGTGTGTGCTGCTTCAGCGGAAGTACTGAACTCCGACTAGCGCTACGCCTGAGCCAAAATGGGCCTTCCCTGTTATTCGTCACTCTTCTCATCCTCCGCGATCGGATTGCCGGACGCACTGGCATTGGTGCCGATGGTGGTAGTCTTTGTGGTGTTCGAGGCGGTTGTCAAAGCCTTGTTCAAGGTGGGGGGGTGCCGATCCGCGGTTAACGGTGTTGTAGAGCAAACACAACCAAAACTCCGCGCAACTTCATCGGGATAGCGCGCGGATTCCGTAACTTATCGCAGTATGTCGGATGTTGTCATATTTTGGCGAGGTTACGAGGTGCTTGGTTGCCCGGTCGACGAGCAATGCGTGAGTCGAGGTATGGTGCATATTGTATTTTTTTGCTCTTCTAGCCTAGATCCTGCAGACGGAAGGAGTGCCAGATCCTCTAGACGGAAGAAGTGTCACGAGCTCAGTTATTGACGAGGAAGCTGAGTTCCCAGCCAGGTGAAGTGCCCCAGTGCTAGCGAAGCTGATCGGCACTTCATCAAATGATGTGAAACACAGCCAAAGCGTGGAATGTGAGAGATTCACACCTCCGTTGCTCCGTGCCTGGTTACCATCAGTTCTGCCTCAACTGGTAATTAATTGTGCAGTCAGTGGCCGAGTTAGTACTACAGAGCTTATGGACGTTCCACAAGCAGGGGTGCCCATCGTGCTGGCTGCCCCTTCTTGTATATGATGGCCAGGTCCTGCAAGCCTTTCTGACAGCGTAATTGGCAGCGGCCACATCAATTACGGACGGCTTGCTCCACACTTTTTGGAAATAGGTGAACCGCATGGCATATATATGTCGTAGCGGGTAACCTGTGCAACGTAACGTATCGGCCCCACGAGCTCCTGGAACTTGTTTATTTCCCCAATTCCGAGTGCCGTCTCCTCTGGCTGTTGCTCGGGCAATTCAGGTCCGTACCCTGGTGTGAGCGACGATTTTCAGTCCAGCATCCCGTACCTCTCCAGGATGTTCTAGGGGCATCGTTTTGATGTCCGTGTATGGGTTACGACTATTTTTGCGAGTTCTAGTGACGATCATCCCAGTATTGAGACTAGCCCCTCCCATATCAGTCATAGCGAAGCAGTCCATACTAAACGCCATACTAAACGCCTTCCCCAACCGCTTGACTATTCCGGGGGTTTTCCCGCTGATCAGAATATCATCGACATACAATACAGCGTAAAATGGTGAAGGCCCCGTCGCCCGAATGTGTGTAGGCGGAACGACCCGACGACGTTGTCCTGGAACCTGCCGGCAGTAGTGTTGCACTGATTTGATTGATGATTTGATTGATGATTTGATTGATGATGCCACACCAAACACAGGCGACAAAGGCAGGTCATCAAAACTGTGCTTGGCTTCTTGACTTCTAGAATGACGGTATTTCGTATCGTGTCCAGACGCGGGCAAACATCTGCGACCATGCGTGATCCCGACATGGGCATGCTGGGGAGCCCTAGGTCGTGCTTCGCCGCAGTCTTATTGGTTATCGGTGATGACTCCAAGCACGATGTCAACGGCAGTAGTAGCTCCAAGTAATATCTACCTGCTGACTGCTAGGAATCTCGTCGGCTCGTTGAGTACTGCTATGTACATTCGTTTCGGCATTTCAGATGTTTGGCTGGGAACCAATTCGTCGTCCGCGGTGCGCCGCTAAGTACCAGCATAGATAGTGAGTGAGTTGTTTTGTCGTCAGGCAGGGAAGTTCACGTATCAGACAAGGCCATGCACAAAAATGCCACTGTCGAAGTCAATATCCTGGTTGGAATCGGCTCTTTGCTCTCATTAGGAGTGTGAGTGGTCGAGTTGAGAATAATAGCCGCCTTGTGAAACGCTCCTTCAGGTGCCATTTTTGGTGGGATTGAAACCCCTGGCTGGTATCCTCGTGATCAGTATCCTTATGGGTACTGGATGTATGGGCACATCACAACGTCTTCTTGGTGACGCCTCCCAATCAAACCTCGCCGCACTTGGAGGTAGGTGCCCTGTTCTTACGCCTGGCGAGTCAGGGTCAACTCCTCGGGTGGTGTCCTGACTCGTTGAAGTGATGGCAAACAAATTGATTGAGGTTGGGGATGGTGTCGTGTGCGACATGCACTTCGCAATACCAGGTACAGCACATAGTCTCAAAGCCAGTGTTCTCAGCCTGAACAAGTCCGCCAGACGTCTGTTCAGGAGCAACGGGGATGTGAGTCTTGCATTGATTACGATGTTCACGGTCTCCAACCAAAACCTACATTGTGATTTACCTTTGCTTTGTAAGCTGAGCGAGAGATGGCTCGTGTGGAGTTTGGGGGGCTACTGCTACCCCTACGTTTTTTTCCCTACCTGCAACACTTACTTGCTGCACCGCAGTTTATTGGTTTACCGCACCTTCGGTTGTTTCCTCGACATACTGCGTTCTACGATAGAGGTTCACCCTAAACTTTGTCAAGGCTCCTCAACTACGGAACTCCCCACCTCACCCGAAAACTGACTTCAGCAAACACCAAATTCAGCAAACACCAAATTGCACCGCGGCGAATAATCCCATGGCCCGAGGCTAGAAAAACGTTTTTTGTCGAAATCAAGCTTGACATTCCAACGATTTGGGGGAAAGGAACCGCGTCTTTCAGAAAAAACAATAATAGCGGAAACGTGCTACCTCTATCGTAGAACGGGTCGTCTGCTTGACCAACACCTTCGCGATGCCAACCAGCTCGCTCTTCCGTCTCATAGTCAGAGGTTTAGATCATTACGATCTCACGGTTTACGTCTGCCTCCGAGTGTATGGCCCCCAGGGCAGCAAGCACGTCAATAGTCCTGTCTTCGCGACTAAAAAGCGTTGTAGGCGAGGGGTTCTTCTCTTTTCTCTGTTTCGGTAGCATCGAGCACCACCGAAAACTTCATCTCTTCTGCAATGGCTTAAGGCAGGAACAAACCACAGGACATTCTCCATCCAGTACAAGGTTACATGATTTTGAGTACTCTATCTGACCCGTTCTACGATAGAGGTAACACATTTCCGCTATTTTGTTTCTGAAAAACGGGGTTCTTTGACCCCAACACGTCGAAATGTCAATCTTGATTTCGAAAAGAAACGTTTTGTAGACTCGGCCCATGGGATTATTCGCCACGATGCGATTTGATTTTTGCTGAAGTCAGTTTTCGGGTGAGGTATGGAGCTCCTTAAGCGGAGAGACTCAGAAAAATTAGGGTGATTCCTCTACGGTAGAACGTCTCATTCTGCCAGGCAGATCGCAATTCACATTTTTTCCCGTCAAACTCTTCTCGAGATAAAAAGAAAGCCACGGACCATAACGGGGGGGGGGGGGGGGGCGTTGTGTGACCCCGGATCGGAATTACGAAAGGGAGGGAGCGGAAGAAATAGGTCAAAGTTGCTACGCCGTACAATAGAGGGGACGGAAACTACATGCATACCGGGAACCAGATATTTTTACTGCGGTAGAAGTTTCGGCAAATGACGAACGACCGCATACACCCGACTTTGGAAGTGGGCACTTCGACATTTTTCTCCCATAATCTCCCATTAAATTTAGGAGCCGCTTAGTAAGGCTCCGCGACGCTCGGGAATCAACTTCAGCTCTACGGTTATGTGCGTTTGTGCTTGAGCTACCTCCTGGGTACGCTTACCACCTCACCGAGAACTGTAAATTCGCTTGGATATGGCTCCCCTTTCACCTACCTCCAGAACTGGAAGCAGCCTCGGCGCACTCACCAGTCTAAATAAACAAACTTCATATGAAACCGCGGCATCTCAGCGCTCCAGTCCCTCGAAACCATCCGTCCTCAATTGTTCGTCGCCTTGACGTCACATCTACCGGTCGCTCTGCCCTCGATCTTGACGTTTTTTAATGTCCTGCTGGACCAGTTGCATCTCACGTCTGACCAATTCGCCCGTCGGGGTGGTCCCTTCGATTGGAGATCTACTACCCAACATACAATCAAGCTGATTGCTCATGCCAAAACGTTAGCGTCTTTGAACGCTTTTCCACTGTTTTCCTATCTTCCGGTGGACAGATAAAAACAAAGCTTAAGCTCACCCTAAAAGCTACAAAATAGCTCTGACCCATGCGCAAGATGAGTACGTTCCCAACAGGTATGCCCTACTAACAGCCACTCTTAGGATGCGGGCTACTGTAACAGTAGACAGACACTTCAACACACACTGCGAACAAGAAGTGTTTTGCTTTATCTATTCCGGAGGCAACTACTGCACAATAATTGGAGTCGTGGTCGTCAGGGGACATGATGGGTTTCCTATGTGGATACTGGTATGGATTATGCGGCGGGTAGTAGTGCGGATATAATACGGATACTAGCGGCTGTAGAACATCGGAAACAATAGTCAGGCTGTCTAGGTCGCTGTTTATGTCTATGTGTATTTATATATATATATATATATAGGTCTCTGACTCGGACTCGGACTTCGGACTCGGCATATATATAGCGAGCGTCTACCTGCATCTAAACGTTTACTTGAGGGGGAGCAAGGTGGTGACGGCGGGGTTCTTCCGGAAGCAGGCGTAAGGACGACGAAGGGCGTGGCAGTCGCCACGTTCGCTGGAAGTGGCACCCGCGACCTGCCCGTTGTTTTTGCGTCCCACAAATGAACATTTAAAAAATGGCATTCGAGGTATCATACATACATTTCAACGACGAGCGTTCAACAAACTTATCGATGTCATAGATGATCGGTCCATCTAAAAAAAAGGAGCCTGCACGATAAAATGAGGTCATGAGTATATAATCCGTCTCCGAGCTGGTATTCTATCGTGTCATTTACTATACTGCAGTAATATATATCAAATCCGTACGCACGATCTTATCATCGCACACAACTACAAAATATGATACTCGATGAAACCCTCGATCTCACAGCTGATCGGACATATTAATAAATATCTTATGCGCTAGAGGTTGTACCCTTTTGCCGACCCCCCGGGTCCTCGCGAGTATTACCCGGCTTGCAAATACCCGTCACGGGTACGAGTAATACTCTATACTCGACGAGTATTTGGGGCCCGGGTACCACCAGGGTACGCGGGTACCCGTTGAATTACCTTGGAAATCTCGGAGACGGCAACGTATCTTACCCTCAATCACGTCCCCTGGGTAGTATTTTGAACCTATTCTCGAGAAAGTCCTTGTGAAAATGGAAATGCTGCCAGATGCCTCACATGTCTCACCATGCTAGTAATAGAGTTGTTACCCTTCAGACAAATACCTCGGTATTCGCGAGTAGTACCCGGTTTGCTAATATCCGT
>JARUPZ010000465.1:0-35859 GCA_031213475.1 Nereocystis luetkeana
TTGACCATTGGCCACGCATCCCTTTCGAGACGGGAGAAGGAAGGGGGGGGGGGGGGGGGGGTACTCACTATTATGCATGGCCGTAGTCGTATGACCATAGACCCTCGCATCCCTACAATGTCGGGAAGGAGCACGTCGGGTTTGATTAATATTAAAAGTCGTTACGTACTGTTTTATTATTCGAGGCGGCATGCGGATAGGGGAGGGGGGGGGAAAGGAGGTTGAAAAGCCACAATACCAGGTAGGCGTTATCATTCGATGGCTTCGAGCAGCGTGAGGATGGAAGGGGACGGCACGGGAGGGGAGAGGAGGGGTGGGGGGGTTGACAAAAAAGCAGAAGGCCTTCTGCTATGCGTACAGCGACAATATACCAAACATGTATACCAGAAAATCGGCTCACACTGTGGCGAGGTCCAGGGGACGGTAAGGAGAAGGGAGGAGGGGGGGGGGGTGTACTCATTATCATGCATGGCCGTAGTCGTATGACCATAGACCCTCGCATCCCTACAATGCCGGGACGGAGCACGTCGGGTTTTCACCGACCAGGCAAGACATTGCTTGCACCGAGCGCGAAGTGCCGTGAGGTATTTGGGCGAGTCGCACGAAGGGTGAGCTGCATTCTGCTAAGAAGCGCTTTAGAGGCGGATTTTCTTGCATATGGTTGACAGCATCAACGAATTGATTTCATTTCTGGAGGGGGGGGTGGGGGGGGGGGGGGGGCGGGTAACAATTGAACGTATCGTACCTAATTGTATATAAAATGAATCGGCGCAACATGCGCAAATAACTGCGTGCAAGCCATTTTTTTATTTAAGGTGCCCGTCCTGGCGGACGTTTGAGCAAAAAATAAATTAATAAAAAATAGCGAAAAGGAAAGAAACCAAGGAAGCGAAACAAAGCAAAAGTTAACACCAAAGAACATCAACCACCTTGTGAAACCCCCCCCCCCCGAAAAGAATGAATATAGAGAACAAGCCCACCCGATACCCGATGCTGCTTGTCTGACGTACCACGCAGCTTGCAAAGTTGAGTTCCAACCTCTCAACCGGTCGTTCCTACTCACAGCTGACGTGCTTGCATGGTTCCATACAAAACAAAACGAAACAAACCGGATCGGATCGGATCGGACCGAAACAAAGCAAAGCAAAACAAAACAAAACAAAACCAGAAAAAAAGGGCCAACAGAAAAAACAAACAAGAAACGGAAATGAAACGGCCCGCGGCGTGGGAGGGAGAGAGAGAGCGCCGCCGTGTCGAAAAGCGAGAACCCACCGATCAACCAACCAACCACCAACCAACCAACCACAACCGCCACCGCCACCGGCAACGGCTCGCTCACCCTAACGTTGCCCTCAGAGTCTTTCGTTACGATTCCCGGGCGCACTTCGATCTCGTCCCTACTCGAAGAACGCCTTGCACGATCGACCCACCCGCCACCCCTGAGGAATGAAACCGTTGTTAGAACACGGAGGCAACGCGGAGGAACTGTCTTTTACGAGGAGGCCAGAAAAGGGAAGAGGATTTTTTCATTTTATTTTTCCTTCTGTCGATCGTTTCAACACGCAAGATGAGACGGCGCAGCCTCTCACCCCCCCCCCCCCCCCCCCCCCCCATGACGTGAAAAACAATAGTTAGCGTCGTGCCAACATGTTCCAACAAGTACCGTAGTATCAATTTACGTCCCAATAAAACGGCTGCAGTTCTCGACGGTTCGCATGCAGCCGCTTCAGAAAAAAAAACTGTCCCACACTAGTTCCAAGTAGGATCGACATGTCCGAAAACCTGATTGCGTTTCTTAACCCCTTTAGAACCGCAGTCCCGTTTTGGGGAACACACCACTCAAATTTCAAGTAGTTTGTCCCCAAAACGGGGCTGCGGTGCTAAAGGGGTTAAGCGAGGCTCGTATAATATATAGCTACTTCTGAAAAAAAAAAAAAACTTGTCATATCACGTCTCACTCTTCCCACAGGCATTCTCAAAAACGTCCTCCGAAAATATGATAGCAGTTCCTAAGCGGATGAATTAGCTCGCGGCTCGGTCTCTCAAATCCGCCGAACTCACCACCCCTCAGATGCTCGACCTCCTCCCCCGGCTTGTTGACGTCGAACGATCGGATGATGATCAGCCGAGGCACCGACGTGAAATCCCTCACTGTATATATATATATATATATGTAGTATATATTTGTGTGCGTTTTTATATCACATGTGCCCCAATCATGTGGGGGGGGAGTGTTGCGCGTGTGAGCGAGGGGAAAAAACGCCATCGAGAATAAAAAAACGAACACAACGGGAACAAGCAGGCACATGCGGGCGAGCAAGAAAAAACGAAGACACGAAGAGGGAAACAACGAGCGAGGCGGGAGGGGGGGGGGGGGGGGGGGGGGATGGGACACCGGGGCCGAGCGGCGGGTAAAAGGGAGAGGGGGCGGCGAGGGAAGAAAGAAGGATGTCGGTGTGCACACATAGCAACAAAAACTTGGTACTATTAATAGGCACCACGTCGCAGTTTTTCGATAACCCTTTTAGTACAGCAGTCCTGTTTCGGCGACAAACTACTTGGAATTTGAGTGGTGTGTTCCCCAAAACGGGGACTGACTGCAGTTTTTGCCCTACAAGGGCTAGAACAAGAAAGCAAACAGTTTTTTTTTTTATCATGCAAGAAACGAAACTTTTTTCGTCGCGCAAGCTCTGTCGCCGTCCTCTTCAAAATAAATACCCAGGTAGTTTTGTTTTCATTTTCTGCCAAAAAAACAAGAGCTCATGCACGCATAAATAGAAGGGGGTGAGAGTCCTGATTCACTCATGTGCCCCCCCCCCCCCACCTCAATAATACCGTATCGACCGTTTGCGTCCGCGCAGGGCCTGCGGTAATTTTTCAGCGCTTGTTTCGGTAAAAAAAAGTCCTGCCAGATTTCCGACCATTGTACTTTCGAAAGGCTCTCTCCCTTTTTTTTTCTCTCTCTCTCTGTCTCGACGACATATTTCCGTAAAAAAAAAAAGAAAAACATATATTTGGCAGCAACCTTCCCATTCTTGTGGGGGGGAAAAAAAAATCGAGCGCTACGTGAAAGCTAGCACATCTGAATGCGAAGTCAACAACTCTCTTTACGGTACATACACCATGTTCCCCCCCCCCTTACACCCGATTAACAAAGACAAGACAGGACAAGACAAGACAAGACAGGACGAGACAAGAAAAGACAAGACAAGACAAGACAGGACAGGACAAGACATGACAAGACAAGACAAGACAAGACAAGACAGGACGAGACAAGACAAGACAAGACAAGACAAGACAAGACAAGACAAAACAAGACAAAACAAGCCAAGCCAGGCCAAGCCAAGCCAAGCCGAGACAAGCCAAGCCGAGACAAGACAGGCTCCAAGCAGGACAAGCAGCGCGCATGCCACGCCTTACGGCAGCGCAAAACATACAACCTAGGGTGCGGCCCTCCCTCTCTCTCATCGTCACCTGGGATGGGAATCTTGCAGTTGATGTACTCGCACACCACGTCGATGTTGTACTTCAGGACAGCGCTGATGGGGATGACGGGGGCGTCGTCGGCCACCGTTCCCGCCACGAACTTGCGTATCTGCTCGTGCTGCACCATCGCCTGCTCGTGCTTCACAAGGTCAACCTGTTTTTTTTTCATGAAAATAAATATACGTATATATACATTCCCAAAAGGAAAGTATTTTATTATTATTATTAATAATAGGGATCGGGAGCCGACATGATAATAATCTGCAGTTTGTAGTTGTAGAGATGATTAGGCGTTATGGCTCGTATTCTTCGATTGGGTACGTATCTGTAGTACGTAGCTCACTTCGACAGCAGCAGCGGGCACTGTTTGGTTGATCGCGCTTGCGAGAACAGTATAGGCCCGCCAGTAAGAAAGTTCAACAGAACGCTCACCCTTTTGGAGAACGCTATGAAAATTGGGTTAGGAAAAAACGGCTCGGTGGTGCACTCCACACTAAATCCTACATAATAGCCTATGCTCAAGGTTGCTCGAAGATGGCGCCCCCATAAGAATCTCGGACTTGTCCAGATCAGGCGTTTTTTGTTGGCGGGCCCAAGACTGTACCGTACCGAACGGTGCTGGGAGACTGGTAGAACACGCGAACGGACAGGGGTGTTGCTTGCTGTTGCTTGCGGCCGGACAGCGGTCGCTCGCCGGGGCAGTTATTCGTGATTTCTGGGTGATTTTTGTTGACCTTGTTTACCTTTGAATAGCACAAGCAGTACGTGCGTATTGATATTTAATAGCAATTCTGCATGTGAAATCTTGTTTGCTTTTGGTCGTTTTTGAGCGTTTTCTATTTCTTTGTGTGTGTCTGTCTGTATGCCCCCACATACTTTACGTCAGATGTGAAAATGAAGATAGAATATATACGAGGGGCGGAGGGGGAGGGTGGGGGGGGCATCGGGATGCAGCAAACAAGATTCATCAAATCCTTTCACACCTAGGACAGATCATCTACAGATCATCGATTCCCACAGTTCATGAGCTAGATACTTGAAGGCAGACAGATCATCTACTCCCGATCTTGTACCTGTATCATCTGCAGATCTACAGCAGTAGCACGACATACCACCGAAAACCGTCAACACAAAAAAAAACGTAGTAGGAACAAGGGTCTATGGTCGCACGACTGCGGCCATGCATGATAATGAGTACACCCCCCCCCCCCCCCCCCCGACTACGACTACGGCCATGCATGTTATCGAGCACCCCCCCGGTTCCCTCGCGCTTGGTGCAAGCAAATGTCCGCCTGGTAGGTGGAAACCCGACATGCTCCGTCCCGGCATTGTAGGGATGTGAGGGTCTATTGTCATACGTCTACGGCCATATATGGGATCGAGTGCATCTCCCCTATCGAGTACACCCCTTTTCCCCCCCTTCATCGACCCCCGTCTCCTCCAAACGACAGACACCCCTCCCGCCCCTCCAACCCTAGAGAACCACCAGCTCGAAGTTGCTTATACACCGCTCTTTTCGGCCTGTTACCGCCCATCATGTTGCCCCTTCTCCCCCCCCTCCCCCTCTCTCCTCCCCGCTTGATGCAAGCAAAAGCCTGCCTGTTCGTCGCGGCATAGTAGAGATGCAAGGACCTTTGGTCATACGACTACGGCCATGCATGACATGAGTACACCCCCCCCCCCTCCCCCCCCCCCCCCCCCCCGGGTATATATGGCAAAAATGTAATGAGTGCCCAACTGCTGGGAGATGTCTCTACTTGTAGGAGTGAGAACGGTGCACCGTCTCGAACGGGATGCGTGGTCAGTGGGCAATGGTCAATGACCGAGGCAAGCAAAAAATGACCACGCCCCCCCCCACCCCCTCCCCCCTCCCCCCTCCCCCCTCCCTTATCTCCTACCTTGTTTTGCAGGATGATGATGTTTTGAAGGCGCATGATCTCGACCGCTGCGAGGTGCTCGCTCGTCTGCGGCTGGGGGCAGGTCTCGTTTCCCGCAACCAGGAGGAGCGCCGCGTCCATCACCTGAAACAGCAGCGGGATGGGGGGGGTGGGGGGGGGGGTGGGGGTGCGGGGCGTACATATTTGTTTCATGACTGACCGACGGAACAAACGGGGGGCCAGAGTAAATAGGACCTACGGCCCACACAAAAACCTATATATTTACCTATTTTTACTAACAACATTTGGTCCTATTTACTGTGATCCCCCGTAATAGTCGTGGGCTCTACCGACGGTTTTTTACTCATGTTTTCTGTTCAGCAGTACTCCGTACAGCAGCACCAACAGGGGAAATTTCACCCATCTGGCGGAGAGCAAAACAAAAAAAGAGAATGAACAACACTACCAACCTGGACGGAAATATAAGGATAGTTCAGACATTAACATAAAGACCAAGCGGTCTAATGTTCACACCAAGATTGGTACTTGGCAATCATATGCGCGGGGGATGATGACCACCACCAACCACAAAGCAATCATCACCCGTAAGTCCCGAGTGTTGAAAACGATCGATACGCTGCACGCGGTACATGTATAGACAATAATAATCAGAGGACGCGAGCAAAATCCAGGTATCTCCCCCGCGTGTTTACATGCCAAATTCAGTTCTGATTACTACCGTAAAAAAAAAAATCCCGTAAAAAAAATCCCCCCCAATCCAAAGACAGCCCTTTTCAAGCGGCGGCCTGCGTTGCAGGTGGGCCACGGAAAACATCAGGCAACACGCGTCCCACATCCGTTACCCGCACAACCCTCCCCCCCGTCCCCGCTCCGTGTCAAGAGGGATGCAAGATCAATAACCACACGGTTTTAAGGCAAGCAACAAATGAGTATGCGCCACCCCCCCCCGCCCCCCTCCCCCCCCCGCCCTTCCCCCCTTACAGACCCCCCCCCCCCCCCCTCCCACCTCGGCTTATCAGCGCCCCAACCCTTCTCACAAACACACTATCGTCCTCCTACGTACCCCTCCCTATCCCTCCTTCACACCTCCTCAGCCTCGCCCCGTCCCATGTTATCCCACCAGAGTTCCATCTGACTTATTACCGCGTAAATACCGTACCAAATCAGAAACCACGAAGGCACCCCCCTCATCTTTTACACCCCATATGTTTGCTCTTTCACGGGCCATGACCCGATCCGCGGGTCGGGTTCACGCGGTCTTCAAAATTTCACGGGCCGGGCCGGTCGGGTCGGGTCGGGTCGGGTCGGGTCGGGTCGGGTCGGGACGGGTCAGCAGGAGGTTTTCAAAGTCTCACGTGTCGGGCCAGGTCACCCTGACCCGACCCGACCCGATCCGACCCGCGAGGTTTGACCTGACCCGTGACAGCCCGGGATATCTGGTTCTGATTACTGTACCATGCTGTCCTCTCCGCAATACGGAGTTTTGCTATTTTCACGGCCCTAAAAATTACAGAGGTCCGGTCCCTTTAGAGTTGAGCGAAGCAGGAAATCTCAAGCCGGATAGGGAGAAAAGCTGAGGCCGGGCGGAGGGAGGGAGAGAGATAAGATCTGTGCCGCGTCCGACCCAAACACGCCGGGAAAAAAAAAACTGTTTTTTTTCACGTATGATATTCGATTATTGTCCACCAGCATACACAGTTCGTTGAAAGTTACAAATAGTCCAGCGACCTTCACGGGTCATGATGAATGAACCCGACCCGTGGGTCGGGCCAGGAATTTAGATAAATCTCACGGGTCGAGTCGTGTCGGGTCAGGTCGGTTCGGGTCGTTCGGGTCGGGTCGGTTCGGGTCGGATCACCCTTAACCGATCCGATCATCCGACCCGCCAGGTTTTGATCGAACCAGTGAAACAGCCGTGCTAACGTTAACGAGCGCGAGTTCCTATCGAGATTTACACCAGCCCACGACTCTATGGTGCCGACTGCTCGCTTAGAGTGCCTGTGAAATCGCATAGCGCAGAGGGGATCAACCAGTGCGGCAGTGTGCGGCGTAATTAGTGCCGGTTACCGCTACATATAGTGCCGGCAATGTTGGCAGGCGCATAGGATACATACCGGCACTACTGTAGAGGGGGCGGCGCTACTGTACTTCTCTTACCGCCGCGCCGTTGAGCATGGTGGCCATAAGGATGTCGTGCCCGGGGCAGTCGACGAACGACACGTGTCTCTGCAGCTCCCACGTCTTCCCGTCCTCCTCGAACCGGTCCGCGTGGTGGCTCCCCTTGGACCTGTCGCCGTCATTAACGGAGGGTCGGTCAGCCGGTTTGGTAGGTCGGTTGATCGGTCGGTCGGTCGGTTGGTGGAGCAGCAATACAACACACAACACAAACGAAAACGAGGGTGCTTCTTTCACAAAAGCGCACCCGACACCCCAAATTTTTGACTCCATATCGCAGCACCCGAAACATCAAGGCATCGAGATATCGAAGCACATGCCAAAGCATCTACCGACGGCAGACACCAAAGCATCTACAGTATATACCAACCGAAAACACAGGAACTTACCGATCGAAAACGCCGAGAGCATCTACCGATTGAAACAAACTAAGGCATCTACCGACCGCCAAACACCGCAGCATCTACCGACCGCAAAAAAGCACTCACCATTCAAAAACCGCCAAACTATCTACCGACCCCCAAACACCAAAAACATTTTCCGACCGACACACACCGACCACCTACCGACCGGACAGACCCCCGCTGACCTGGGCTTGTCTGGAACTTTTCGGGTCGGGCAACGCCCCCTCGACCACCTTGAAGCACCAAAGCATCTACCGACCGAAACCACCGAAAAGCATCTTCTGGCCGACCGAACCACCAAGACAAAACTACCTACCGACAACCACCAGAATCATCTACCGACCGGAGCCCGGAGCCTCTCCTCCAGGCTTGCCTGAAGTCTCCGGGGCCGGGAACCACCCCCTCGCCCGACCGCGAAGCATCAAAGCATATAAACCGATCGAAAATACCAAAACATCTACGGGTCGACGAACACCCAAACCATTTACCGACCGCCCCCCCTTCAAATACTACAATCATATACCGACCGACCGACCGACCGACCGACCGGAGCCCCCCTCTCTCCGCTGGGCTTGCCTGAAGTTTCCCGGGCCGGGCACCGCCCCCTCGACCGCCTTGAAGATCTTGGCGTTCGCGTATCCCAGCTTGATGGTGATGTTACGCTCCAGCTCGTTTTTGAAACGCACGGTCTGCCAAAACCCAGCACCACGCACCGCACGGCGCATGTCATCAAATTAGACGGGAGGTGTGGGGGGGGGGGGTGGGAGGGGTGGGGAGGCGGAGAGGGGAGAGGGGAGGGAGGGAGGGAGGGAGGGAGGGAGACCCAAAATAAAGCGGCGCAAGCAGGGCAAGAGTTGAGAAAAGTTAAGAGCAAGTATACACACTCGCCAACAGCAAACCGGGGCAAGGAAACGCCCACCGCACACACAATAGCAGGACGCGAAACCAGCCTATACTCGAAGTATACATATATATATATATACCCGAGCATTACCGTAAGTACCCAGGGTAAATTCAGCGCAGCCCCCGCGCGCCCCCGCCCCCCTACCCTCCCCCCCAAAAACAAGTCCACCCATCTCTCGACATGCCAACGCACCTGAACTCCCGAGATGGCCTTGACGACCGTGGACTTTCCGTGCGCCACGTGCCCGATGGTGCCGATGTTGATGGTCGCCTGACGGCTGATGACCTCCGGCGTCAAAGGAGTGAGGACGGACGGGTCCAGGGTCTCCAAGTCCTGCTCCCGCCGCAGCGGCGGCCCCGGCAAAGCAAAAAACGTCAGCAAGAAAACGTCAGCAAGAAGCTCGCTCTTAAGCAAAAGGCGCAATGAAAAGCGCCCAAAAAAAAAGCGCAGTTGAGCGTTAAGTCGAAACAAAGCCGAGCGCACAAAGGTCAAAGCGCACTTAATCCTGTCAGGGCAAACTTCAGTCTAGTTTTGGGGGACGAACCAGTCAAATTCCAAGTAGATTGTCCCCAAAACGGGACTGCGGCACTACAAGGGTCAATTAAGCAAAAGCCAAAACACGGTGAAAAGTACGAGGTACAAGCTGAAGAAGCGCACCTTGAGCGTGACTCAAAAACGCGTGTTGAGCGAGAGCGCATCGCAGACAAGCGTAGGCAAACTCGCAGACGAGAGAGTTCCAAGCGTAGACGTGGGTTTCGAGTCTTGCACGTAACCTTGACTACTACCGCTAGTAGTACTTGAACGATACGACGCGGGTTTCGACTCTTGAACACCATCACGTTTGCAACAACCAAAAAAAAAAAAACCCCACCTATAGTAGGGGGGGTTACCGAGCTACCTGGCACATGTCGTCCGTGAGGTCATGCACCCCCGTATATAGCGTGCGCGATCCAAGCACCACACGCAGCTTGTCAAGACGAGATTCGACGGGGGGTATACTCGATAGGAGAGACGTACTCGATCTCATGCATGGCCGTAGTCGTATGACCGACGGGGGGGGGGGGGGACTATTAATAGAGTTCACAGCTGAGCTGGCTTCATTTAATTTCCAAAAATAACACTAGAATCTACGTACGTATAAACATACCTGTACGGCCAAGTGCTCCTGTTTCACATCGTGACGTTCCCGGCGAGCTTCCGGCGCCGGCGCCTCTGGCTCTGATTCTGCTTCGGCCTCCACGGCGGGCGGTGCCTGCAGCGAAACAAAAACAAAACGTGACAAGAGATTGATTACCAAGAAAGCCGGGGCTTGGAGGAGCACTATACCTGGCATTGGATCATAACATACGATGCGTTATTGGGTAGGGGATAGGGGATGGATGCCACGATTCTGCGTCTGCCCCCACCGCGGGCGGTACCTGCAGTGAATCGAAAACAACAGTGGTAGAGACTGACCACCAAGAAAGTATGGGTTTGGAGGAGCGATATACCTGGCATTGGATCATAACATACGAGGCGTTATTGGGTAGGGGATAGGGGATGGATGCCACGATTCAGCGTCTGCCCCCACCGCGGGCGGTGCCTGCAGTGAATCGAAAACAACAGTGGTAGAGACTGACCACCAAGAAAGTCTGGGTTCGGAGGAGCGATATACCTGGTATTGGATCATAACATACGAGGCGTTATTGGGTAGGGGATAGGGGATAGGAGATGCTCTGATTATGACGGCGAAAAAAAAAACGAGACAAACAAAACGTGTACAAGATTGAGCAAAGGAACGTCTGGGGTTGGTGGACCGACACATATACCTGACAATGGATCATCCTCCTCATAATCTGACCGAGGTGTCTGCAATTTTGGAATTTTCAAGAGTCGAAAAGCAGTGACGACTACATTTAGGCCTGGGAATGGACTCGCTTTAGTACTTGAAAAAAAAAAAAAAAAAAAACGGTCAAGATCTGGAGGGGAAAAAAAAGTTTCGGAAATCAACCAATGTCTGTGAAAGGAGAAAAAAACCTTTGCCACAAAAAAAAAACGTTCGGTGATGCTGCCTCTCTCGATTAAAAAAAGGAAAAGCTGTGCGGGGGTCGCGGGCGACGTCGCGGCGGCGGAGAGCTTCGAGCTGAAAAAAAAGTCAGCCTTGTTTTTTGCATGAAACGTGCTGCTGTCTAGACAGCGCACAACCAAGCCAGGAGCGTAGAGCAGCAGCGTAGACACGGACGCGCGAGCGTGAACGAATCGCACGCTTCTGGTGTCTCCTTGGGACCATATCTTGGTACAGATCAAGTCGCAGGCTATTGTGGTCCTGATTTACCGCTGTTGCTTGTGCACGTGTAAAAAACAACAACATACCCACACACAGCCGTCGACAAACGGCTGCGTGTTGCTATGCTGCACTTCACCGAGACCGGGATTCAACCCTTCTATTACGGGTGACCATAGTCAATAGGACCTATTGTATATATAAAAACCTACCAGGTATATATTTAACCATTTCTACTAACAATATTCGGTCCTATTAACTGGTCCCCCGTAATAGACTGCAGCCCCGTTTTGGGACTGGAGCCGTATAAGGGTCAATACATAGGGCATCACCCCCCTCGTAGCGACATTACACATGGAATTAGAGGCAGATTTAGGCTTCTGTAAATGGGGGTGGGTGCATCTGCAAATTTCTGGGGGGGGGGGGGGGGGGCTTTTCTTTGCTCAAGAGGAAGCTCGACTGTACGTATCCGCCCAAAAATGTTTCATTTTTTCTCCCAAGAACACGTGTACGCTTAATAACCCGACGAGCCTTCGTGCGAGGTCTATATGTACCCCAAAAAAAAAGGTGAAAAATAACGATATGGGGTAGTTTCCTCAGCTAAGAAGCGTCATCAGTTCCAGTGACAAAAAACAAAATGGAAGTAGTTTCCTCAGCTAAGAAGCGTCATCTGTCCCAGTGACAAAAAACAAAATGAAGGTGCGTAGTTTCCTAAACTGAGAAGCGCCAGCAGTAGAAAAGCAAGACCCGAAGTGCTTTTTCTTTTGGTGGACCCAACAAGTTTTCCCACACACGTTGGACGATTTTTGTTCGTCTCTTGTGGGGTGATGAACAAAAAACAACTGGCCTTCTGTGAGCCATTTTTGCGCAGTTTTCCGTATTTTCCGGTGTCATAAAGGATGCAGAGTTAGTTTAGTCTGCCTTGGTGAAGAAAATAAAGCGGGAAATCCAGCCTTACACACATCAAATCCCCACTTAGTGACCCACTGCAGATACCTCAGGGCAGACGTATTCCTGATCTGTATGCGCTGTATGATCGGTATGATCTAGCTCATGTTGCCGGGTGGGAGCCGTGCAATCTGCATTTTCCATCTCCCCTATAGGTCCTCCCTTGCCCTCCAACCCCCCCCTCCCGCGCGCGCCCCTCCCTGCCCCTCCCCTCTCCCCCTTTCGAACGATACAAATATTTTCCGTACGATAGACGACAAATGAGCTCTAGTGTACTACTACGGGGGGCCATAATTAATAGGACCTATGGTACACATAAAAAACTATATATTTACCCATTTTTACCAACAATATTTGGTCCTATTAACTATGGTCCCCCGTATCACACTATACCTCGTGCATACTGTAGCACTTCTGGCGTAAAAGGAAGGGGCCGTTTGGCCCTTCGTACGTATACCCGAATGCTCCTTACATTTCCGGCCTCAGTGTGTATGTGTACAAGCACACATCAGCCACAACACCAAGTGTTAACCTTTTTGGTACCGCACTGTCCGCAAACATGTACCAGGTATCTAACTCTAATTCCAAGTAATTTGTCCCCAGTTGTCCCCATAACGGGAGTGCGGTTCGAAAGGGGTTAAGTCTTTTAGTACCGCAGTCCCGTTTTGGGGAAAACCTACTTGGGCTTTGAGTAGTTTGCCCCTAAAACGGGACTGCAGTCCTAAAAGGGTTAACCCCTTTAGAACCGCAGCCCCGACTTGGGGACAAACCAGTCAAATTCTAAGTAATTTGTCCCCGAAACGGGACAGACATTAGTTACTGCAGCACAACACATACCCACACGTCATGCAGGCAGACAAATCAACAAACCGACCGACCGACAGACAAACCGACAGTCAGTACATACTTGAATAGTGAAATGGAATACAGAGGTGGGGGTCTCCAAGCCGCGGCGGCACGGAAAGGCACGGCACCTACTACACGTCACGGGAGGGGAGTAGAGGCACACCCCGGCTTTGGGTTTCGTTTGGTCTTGCTTGTGCTTGCCCGTTCGCTCGCCCGTCCGCCCTCGCTCCCATGCCTTCGCCGTTCCTCCGCGGAGGTTGCTGCACCCCCTCTCCCTTCCAGGTCTCGAAGTACGCCGTGGCTTCTCTTTTGCAATTTTTGCTTATTTACTACTGCATTAGACCTATGCCAATGGGAGAGCGAAGTTATCAATACAAAGTTTGAATTTCAAAGATACCCTCCAAAACCTTTTAGAACGCGCTTCCTATGGGCACGTTTAGAGAAAAAAAAAAGGTCCAAGCTTTTGGAAAAAGCCCGAAAAAAGCAAATCTGGGGCCGATGTTGGGCCAACATCGGCTGGAGAAAAACTTAGGCCGATCTTTGGTTCGAAGCGGCGAGATTCCGAGTCCTTGACAGACATCGATCGACAAAACCAACGACTGCGGCATGGATTTTGAACAGAGTGCGCTCGTTAGGGGCTCCGACCCACCCTAGGGTCACCGTCTTCACTCCACGGCCGGTGTCATGTGGCGGGTGACCCGGCGTATGATAAAAAGACAATTGGCCGCTGGTGTGCACGAAACAGAAGACAAAACTTCTCCATCCGTCTCGAATGGCAAAAAATAGACTTTTTCAGGTTTGGGAGGATACCGAAGGACGCCGCCGGCAAGCTCTCGCCCCCTAGACCACGGATCCACCTGATATCTTCGAGGCCGTCATCGATATTCGTTGGCCTTGCCGGACACCGAGCGGGTTGGCCGTGGGCTGAGTCTATGTTGAGATCGAGATTCGATCGTCGCATGAGCTGACTTCTACCAGCGTGTTGACAAATTGCAACCAGAGAAAACAAATTGCGCCGCCTGCAGCCGTTGGGAGACAAAATCAAACAATTTTTCTCTTTTTTCCCACAGCGGCGGTACGAGGAAATTTCCGGCCGTTCTTTGAAAGCAATATATTTGAAAGAAAACTTTGGGACTTCGCGTTTCCATCGGCATAGGCCTTAATACCTTATAGTTTATTTATTTATTTGGGTGTTCATACATTTTTTTTGTGTGTGTGTTTATTGTTCGCTTGCTTGTTTTGTTAGTACGGGGGACCATAGTTAATAGGACCTATGGTATACATAAAAACCTATACGAAGTATATTTAATCATTTTTACTAACAATATTTGATCCTACCAGGTATTAACTATGGTCCCCCGTAATAGTGTCTTGTCCGTATCACAGTTTGCATGCTTGTCTGCCTGTTAGTTTATTTGTTTCCTTGTCTACATTGCTTGCTTGCAGCGTGCCCAAAACGGACAAACGTCACCACAGGGGGGGGCGAGGGAGGGGGCAGCCAATCAACCGTCCCCTATGACGAAAACCGATCGACTCCCAAGAGGAAATTAACCCAAGAGGCGTGGGGTTTTCCTGCACCCAAGAGGCGTGGGGTTTTCCAGCACCCAAGAGGCGTGGGGAACAGGGGTGGCGTCGGGAGGGGGGGGGGGCGTCGACAGCGAGACTGGAGGACCCGGAGGCATTTAGGCGCTTCAAAACACCGCCTTCCATCCAACATGCAGAGCCACCCACAACGCCTTCGAAGAACCCTGGCTTCCCGGTAGGTGTGCGACACAGGTGTCGCCACGTGAATTTGCAGCCCTCCCTGTCAAAGAGCCATCTACCAGGTATAGCACACGGGTACTGCTGTCTTTTGTCGGCAGCGCCAAGAGGACGCTTGCGAGAGCCTGCAAGGGTGTATTCAGCGCCTGGTGCGAAGGGCATACCGGTATGAAACTCCACCGCGATCGACAGAGATGCAGGCTGCTCGTCGCCACGCACGTATACATGGCACAACACGCCAGGGCACCAGGTAACACGTTTGGTACCAGGTACCTGGCAGGTTTTATTGATTTGTATCACTACACCGCTCTCTTGCCAATTTGGGGTGGCCGCTCTGAGAACGCCTTTCGTCTAGAACCGCTCCCTTGTCATTTTAGGGCGGTCACTCTGAGAACGACTTTCGTTCAGAACCTATTTTCAGGGTAAACAGAACAGGTGCTGCTACAGGTGTAGTGGTCCCCTCTACCATAGTGCCGGCATTACGTGCGCCAGCCAACAATGCCGGCACTATATGTAGCGGCAACCGGCCCTAACTACTCCGCACACTGCCACACTGGTTAATCCCCTCTGTGCCAAGCAATCCCACAGGCACCATACCGGGCAAGCGGCACTGCTCAACCGGCACTATAGAGAGAAGACTAATAAATATGGACACTATTACAGGGGACCATAGTTAATAAGACCTATGGTAGACATAAAAACCTATATATTTAACCATTTCTACTGACGATATTTGGTCCTGTTGAGTATGGTCTCCCGTAATACTGCTGTAATCGACTAAGGTGGAAGAAACGAACCGGGTTCGAACCGGTACACGAAAACTTGAGAAATAAGTGTGGACAGGGGTTTCCTCCCGCTCTCCGGGGCAGAAAAATATATATATACTACAGTAATGCTTTTGTCAAATCGGGAGGGTCAGGCTGAAAAAATATTTCGTTTTCGACCCCAAGGTGTGGGCAACTCACCATCAATATGTACAGCAGTGTGGATACCAGGTTATTGTGAGTTCCCGGTATACAAAATATAACTACAGCAGTATATACAGGCATATTCATACTACACCGGCTCAGTGCACTCATGCTTTCGTCACCTCACCTCGGGAGGGCCGGGTTGAGTACTTCACTCTCAATATTAACTATTATCATACACACACTAATTACACGTAGTTTGTCCCCAAAAACGCCCATGCAGTGCTGCTGTAAACTAGACAGGTATGTACAATTTCTCGTAGCAGTCTCGGCAGCATATTATTATACATACCATGCGTTTATAGCGATGTTAACACAGTGAAAGTATTCCCGTCGAACTCTTCAGGGCATGCGCGATATTTACATACCAGGTATTACAGACGAGAGACGGCAACCTCCCGCCCGAGACGACGTCAGCATTATCGTATGATGGCATCATAAACATCACAACAAAGATCGCCACCTTCACTCGACGACAGATACCATACCGGTACAATAACAGTTACTAATATTAATATGACGGGGGGGCATATTAAATAGGACCTACGGTACATACAAAACACGTGTATTTCGCTATTTGTACTATTGATAACAATGTTTGGTCCAACCTGGTATTATAGTTACTATGGTCCCCGTAAAAGTATAATTTTCAATGCGCTTACGCTCTTTGGTTTCTTATGGCTTTGGTACATCCGTGGCGCACATTCGAATGCGATGTGACAGGATACAAACGCCCTCACGATTGAACTCCTCTCTTCTCTAACTTCAAACACGGCATCATCCTCAGCATCCTTAGCACCAGCAGCAGCAGCAGCAGCAGAAGCAAATCAGCATGCATATAATACCAGGTAGGAGTAAACATCCCTACCGACCGATTCGCCGAGAAGTTACGAACGGTACACCGACCGGGATCCCCTTGCGGTCACGAACGAACCAAACCGATCGAGGACCGGCGAGGACCGGTCCCACCGGCTGTGCGTTTTGGCCCGTTGGCCAACAGGATTCAGATACTGCTACTCTCGTTCCTAGAAATACTCGGTGGAATGGGTTGCGCACAGGCTTTCCTTTAGACTCGTAGATGCAGTATCATATCAATAGGACGTCACGTCTTGTAAGTACTGCTGTAATCACTTACCCTGGTTACTGGCACTACTGATAACACGATACATGGTGCATGCTATAGAATGATGCTACCAGGTATTAATATTAATTTCGTCTCCCCGAATTCAGAAAATAAATAATTGTCCTCTCCCCGAATTCAGAAAAAAAAAACTGCTTGCAATTTTGCTTGCTTTTCTTTGGGGGCGTTGTTCCGGTTGCTGACATCTCTGTCGCTGTCTTTTCCCTCTTCTGTCCTTTGTACGCACCTCCTACAGCAGTAGTGCATGTACAATCGTATGTACTCTTGCTTGTCGCAGGCTTCTGACTTGATCTCTGGTATTCTACCCTTCCTTTCAAGCGCGATTGCAAGCCTAGAACACCAGAGTTGTGGAGAGGAAGTATCGTACTGGTATACTGGCACAACAACAATGATGCAATCCTGTCTGTGCCTGAAGCAGTGCCTACGTACTGGCATGTCTCAAGGTTTGCCGTACAGCGAGACCACGAGATAACAAGTTGGCTCCCTATTTTGCCCGTCTCCTGCCCGGCGAACGCGGAAAAAAATATGATACACCGCACTATTACCGGGGAGCATTGACCCCTTTAGCACCGCAGTCCCGTTTTGGGGACAAACTACTTGAAATTTGACTGGTTTGTCCCCAAAACGGGACTGCGGTTCTAAAGGGGTTAAGGTATCAAGTAGTGATACCAAGTAAAAACAACGATACTATCAGTAATAATAACTCTCCGGAAGTACACCAGCCTGTTATCCACACAAACCCTCGTGTACAAAATATACCAGGTTTAGGATCGGGCGGGCGAGATGAGGGTGGGTTCCTGTGTGCCGCCTTTCTGATGAATGCACTTGCTAATGCTTTCGAGCACAGTAGCAGCACGAGCAGCAGCAGCAGCAGCAGCAGCAGCAGCAGCAGCAGGAGCAGGAGCGGCAAAGCAGTACGTACGAGCATCTCGACCGACGGATACACGGAGCATGACAAAACACGACCCTGACGGCGAGTCCCGTACGTGGTGATCAATCACGTACATACCTGGTAACGAGGAACTACACCAGCGGTGCCTTCCGTGGTGGGCGTCCCCTTCCTTTCGAGACGACATTTTAACAAGATTACATTGAAATAGTACTTGAAATAGTATCAGAAATAGTGCAGGAGGGTGAAAAAAAAAATCGTATATTTTCAACAGGACACAGCTCCGTCAGTCTTGTCCGTGCGACTGCTGCTCGGCAGCTGCAGCTAGCGCGAGGGCTGCATTCGTCGGTTTCCTCCTCAACATGGGCGGCAGCTTTAGGGGGAAATGCACCGCCTGATGCACAAGCCGCAGCAGGGAGCTGTCTGTCATACAGAGCCAGGAGCTGCAGTCTGCACGGAGCAGCAGTGCTGGCGCTGGATGGCAGCAAAAACTTGCTGTTCTTCTCACAGAGAGGCAAACAAATGCAAAAGCGAGAGTCAGCCAGCGCCTGAGACCGCGACCACGCCGTGCCGCACACGTGGTGAGCGCTCTAACCTCGCCGAACGCAATGGGGTACGCACCTCCTCTGTCGTTTCTGCTTTCGCCTCAGCAGCGAATTCCGACATGATCGGTGACTGCGTGCTCCTTTGCTGGGCGCCTCTGCCTGCTGTGTCGTCTACAGGGAGGTGTGCTCTCGTGAGAATCTACGCGATTTTTCGCTCGGTTTTGCCCTTGGCACTCTCGCCCCCGCTGCAGCAGATAAGTTCCCGCTCCACCCGAATATCTAGTGCTTGCCAATTTCGCGCGTTCTCCTGTGTTTAGAATCAGCTCCGGATATATCTTCAGGCCGCACTGAGCTTGGAATGTGTGCTTCCGCTTGAGAGGCTCTCTCCCCCACAAATATCTCGTATTCGGGTTTTACATGAATTTTGATTGCATGTTTGGACAGGGGATGCTTGGGCAAATGACTTACGGAGAGATTCGATTTTTCCTGCGTCGCGTGCGGCACAGGAACCCGGGGGCCTACACCAGGATAAGAGCGAAGCAAGGAAAACATGGGAAGGCCACAACAGCGATATCCGCGCCTCTTGTTTACGCTAGTGTTCGCTCTAGCAAGTTGCCTAGTTCTGGGCCAAGATGGGTCGCAGGTAAGCGGCGACACGAGCGTGATATTTTCTGTGTCTTCATGTTTTGTGTGTGTTCGTGTGTGTGTGTTTTTTTCCCTTTCAAACCCAACATCGAACGGCTGCTGCTGCCTCGGCTTTTGTTTGATTTGTTCTGTCAAAAGCCATATGATACACAAGTACGAGTATGATGGAGCCGGTATCATATCGATGGTGACGGTGTGTACTCTCCTTTGTCGAACTTGTTCTGGCCGAGCACCAGTCCGTTCCAGATGCCATTCACTGGTCGATCCCGTGGCAGGTGTTTAGGATCTCGAGGAAAAACCAGACCGCCCCGATCGTCGCTGCAAAAATTTCAAAAAAATATCTCCATCGTGAAAACCAATCAAGCGCAGTGAAAACTACCGCAGTCCATCAGTACCACAGGTATTTGATAATACGTACGTGTACGAGTATAGCATTATTAGCGGTATCTCTGCTCTACACATAATACGGTACCAAGGTACATGGTACTACTCGTATAGCCGACTGAGTGCTGGGAGGCGCATCGCTCGCTCACAACGGAGCTACGGTAGCCCCTCATCATCTATCACGTGCTGGTGTGCTTGTATGCTGGTATACAGGGCACCAAACGCAACTGCTGTAGCACCTGTGCTCGGGTAGGGTATATTCTTATCACGAACGTACTGCTGTAGTGGATGTGCAAGTATAAGTACTCGTACTACTGGGGGGCAATATTAAATAGGACTTGCGGTACACACAAAAACTCGTATATTTACTTTTTGTAGTAATAATATTTGGTCCTATATATATTTACTATGGTCTCCCGTACCGGTACCCGTCTGTGGTCTGTGGTCTGTGGTCGTACGAGCAACTTGTGCGTCTCATGTTTCATGTCTCTCTCTTTTTCCTTTATTCCTTTTTCTTTTTTCAACCCTCCGGGGTAAAGATGTCAGGAGACAGCACTTCCATCCCTTGATGACACTTGACAGCAAGCAACTTTGCTGACAGCTTGACCGACCCCAAACTATCTGGTTTTGTTAGACTAAGTGTTGAACAATCGGTCCTACACTCTTGCCAGCGCACATTTTGCGTTGCTTGACATGTCTAAAAGGGTATACCAGGTACCTGGTACCTGGTACATATTATAATATTTGGTAAAAATAGAACAATAACACGTCTCTTTGTATCTCCGTGTGCCCCCACCCCCCGCTGTTGTTGCTGTTGTCGTTGTTGTTGTTGTTGTTGTTGTTGTTGTTGTTGTTGTTGTTGTTGTTGTTGTAGTCTTCACATTGAATCGCCCTTTCCACCGACCTTCATCAGTACACCCAGTGTCCGTCCTGATTCCTCATCCTAGAGAGATACTGAATCTGGGGTGACAGACAATGAGACAGAGCAGCATTTTTAAATTGTACCAGGTACCAGGTATTAATATTACTAGATACTCGTACCTGATATTAATAGTACGTGAACCCTTGTAGAAATGCAGTACCGTTTTTGGCGACAAACCACTAAAATTTCAAGTAGTTTGTCCCCGATACGGGTCTGTGGTACGAAAAGGGCCAAGTAGATCTGGTATGGTCTAGGACCTGGTTTGGTCTGATACTCTGCTTACTGCGTTACTACTACGTACGGGTATGAATAATGAATACCTGGTATTAATAGTGTCTCTGCGTCGTGGTTTTGTGACCACATAACTTTTTTTTATCAGGATGAAGAATCGGCACGGACACTGGGTGTGCTGCACAGAGTACGTGTCGTAGTGGATATCGACGGCTTCGAAAAAGGAACGGTTCAGTGTGAAGAACGCACAGAAATGGTGTTGTGGATATCCCGCGTTTCCGCCTTTCCTTGGCAGACGTGTCCTTCATTCATACTGGTACCTCGTATATATGTACCAGGTGAACGGCAGCAGCACACCCGGCACCCCCAGGACATTAGACACAACAATGGCATGTTGCTTCGACGGTAGTAGTAGACGAGGGGGGAAATATATCAGGGATTTTCGCGGGTCAGGTCAGACCTCACGGGTCGGGTCGGGTCGGGTCGGATCGTGTCGGGTCGGGTCAGCTGACCCAACCCGACCCGCGAAAATTTTGAGGTATGCTGACTTGACCCGACCCGACCCGGGAGATTTTGAAAGCCTCTTGACCCGACCCGACCCGACCCGACCCGACCCGACCCGCGAGATTTCAAAGCCTTCTGACCCGACCCGACCCGACCCGCCACCTTTCGATTGACCCGTGGGACACGGGTTTCATGCGGGTCTGGTCACCTTGACCCGCGAGACCATTTATCTTGACCCACAGGTTCAAGCCGCGGATCTGGCCCTGCCCGTGGGTCGTCACTTCAAAAACAATATAATGTTCATTTTAGTGCCCCGCAGCGATATATGACCTGACTGTAGTGGGTATGAATGGATGCGGGCATGCGTGTATGAATTTGGCGCTGTTTCAATGTTTGAATATGATAGCAAAGGAGTGTCATTGAGTATTGGTACGAAGGAAGCCTTAGGGTAAAACAGCGGGAAGTGATTCAAGTGTTGGATCCGCGAGCCGAATGCGCGGGTCCGACCCGCGGGTCAGTAGAAAACGGGGCTCCCGGGTTCTGCTGACCCGACCCGCGAGGGACCCGCAGCTCGCGGGTCATGACCTGACCCGACCCGTGAGCTTTTCATCACCTCTTGACCCGACCCGACCGGACCCGTCAGATTATAAAAACTCTTGCCCCGACCTGACCCGACCCACGATATTTGAAAACCTCTTGACCCGACCCGACCCGTGAGATTGTGAACACTTCCTGACCCGACGCGACCCGACCCGAACCGACCCGACCCGACCCGACCCATGACATGTTGAAGACCAGGTGACCCGCGAAAAACCCTGAAATATATCGATAGACTTGTCGGCAACGATTACAGTAGTAAGTTGTGGAAGGTATGTACCGATACATAAGCCGGCGTCCCGGTGGCTTGGTAGATGGTCCGCGGGCCTATCAAGATAAACTTCGTGGGTTCAAGTCTCATCGAGTGCATGCTCGCAGGGACTTTTTCCTGTTCTATAAAATTGATTGGCGGAAAGCGCGAGAGCGTGAGTTAGCTACGTTCGATGAAAATCGACGAGCAGTGGGAATGCTGAACCCTATGCGCCACAAAAAATAAAGGCACGTACCGGGGGGGAGAAGGGACGACACCTGTGACCACGGCTTGTCCAGAAGATCGCTGAGGGTAAAACCTACGAGTTAGGCTGGAAAGTAAAAGCGATGAAGGCGACAACAGACTGGTTATACTACCACTACTACTACTGCCACCACTACTGCTACTACTACTACTACTACTACTACTACTACTACTACTACTACTACTACTACTACTACTACTGCTACTACTACTACTACTACTACTACTACCACTACTACTACTACTACTACTACTACTACTACTACTACCACCACTACTGCTACTACTATTGATTCTAATACTACTATTAATACTGCTCCTAATACTACTGCTCCTCCTACTACTACTACTACCACCACTACTGCTACCACTACTACTACTACTATTAATACTGCTCCTACTACTACTCCTAATACTACTCCTAGTACTATTAATACTACTGCTACTACTATACTACTACTACTACTACTACCACTACTATTCATACTACTACTGCTGCTACTACTGCTACTACAGTGTCGATCGGTAAGTAAAAGCGATGACGGCGACAACAGACTGGTTATGCTACCACTAATACTACTACCACTACTACTACTACTACTACTACTACTACCACCACTACTGCTACTACTATTAATACTGCTCCTAATACTACTGCTCCTACTACTACTACTACTACTACTACTACTACCACCACTACTGCTACCACTACTATTAATAATACTACTATTAATACTGCTCCACTACTACTACTCCTAATACTACTCCTAGTACTATTAATACTACTACTACTACTACTACTACTACTACTACTACTACCTCTACTATTACGGGGGACCATAGTTAATAGGACCTATGGTATACATAAAAACCTATATATTCAACATTTTTTACCAACAATTTTTGGTCCTATTAACTATGGTCCCCCGTAATATTAATACTACTACTGCTGCTACTACTGCTACTACAGTGTCGATCGGTAGACATTGTGGAACACAATATACTACTGTGCGAGATGTCGATAGCCATTGCCGGCCACAATAGACTACTGTTGTGTGAAATGTCGATCGATGGCCACTGCCGGCCCCGATGTATCGCGCAAGCTATCCATCGATAGCCACCTCGAGGATAGCTTGCACTCATCCCACCACATACTCTACTACCGCTGTCGGGAATAGTCTCCTGTAGAATCACGCACACCAATCTATTGTGGATGGCGATGGTTGTTGTTGGACGCAGCTGCGTATCTGTTGTTAGCAGCTTAGTACTAGCAAAAGTCGGCGGTCGTCAACAAGAGCCATCGATATACACCATTCCACGATACACAATAGGTTTAGGCAATAGTCAGTAGCGGGAAGACGCCCAATAGTCTACTGTGGGATTGTGGGTAACGATGGCGATTGATGAACACGAATGCGTGGTTATTGTTGGGGGCTATATTTATCGATAGGCAAACGGCTTTGGTCTAATGTTCAAATATTGTCTATCGCGGTTACTTTTTCTTCCTAACATATCGTAATGATCAGGACAATGGTCGGCTATGGACAGCCATGTCAATCCATTGTTAGAGCAAGGACGTATTGTGTCTCTAGCGGAACATACGTTGATCATTGACAATATCTATCCATAGACGCTTAGTCTATCGTGGTTATCAAGATCAATCGATAGACAGCGTTGCCAGTCTGTTGTGGTGGACAAAGTCCATCGATAGACGGGGTAAAAGCTTGCCAGTCAATTGAGGTTGGCAATGCCCATTGACACGCGCCTTTTCAGGGCTACTGCTGTCGCAGCGGCCATGTTCCATGTTTTATTTCTAGTGTACAGGGTGTAAGCACATCTAACGTAATATATCCCATTGCCCAACTATCCCAATATATTATTGCCATCCCTGCCTGTCGAAAGACAGCGTGGCCAGTCTATTGCGGTCGACGATGGCAATTGACAGGCACGTTTTCGAGGCCGTTGTGTGGCGGCAATGATCTATCACCTATACGCACAGGGTGTAGTCGATCAGACACAGTACCACCGAACACGCAACCGACAAAGAAAAACAGTACACTTCACCCTCATGATACTCACCGCCTTGTTGTGGAGGCAATCAACGTTGAAGCTCCTCCTCGCGATATACCATGCACCTTTTGCTGCTGGTGACGATATTGTCATGCCCCTCATTTGCCGTACCTGGTAGTACGTACTGATGTGATCACAATACTCGTACACATGCATATATGACAATGCTGTGGCACGATATATTGCTACCGGTATGCTTTATCAATCAGGCTACGGACGTTGTAGGTGTGAAAATGGGCTGGTGATGGTGTCCATCGATAGACGTTGTCGACCGCAATAGATTGTAAAAGGTGTCCATCGATAGCCATCATCGACCACAAGAGACCGCGACATGTATTGATCGATACGTAGCCAATGCCGGCCCCGACATATTCAGAATGCATCTACCGACTTAGCCGTTGCCGCCCACAAGGTATTAGCAAATGTATCTATCGATAGCCATTGTCGACCACAATAGGTTCTGCAACTATCCATCGATAGCCATTTTGGGGGGTGGTAGCTTTCAATCGAGGTACTGGAGCACACACCTGCCCGAACCAGCACGTTGGGGGCGTAACCTATCGATAGACATTACCGACGACAATGTCGTTCGTGTCGTATCCAGTACGATGGCATTGCAATAAGGCATTGCATTGTCTACTCTGCTTACTGCATACCAGGTACTGTACTGTGGTATCTATGTGTCGTACGTATGTGACCGCAGAGCTTGTGTCACCCTCTACAGTAGGATTGAAAAATCGGCACGGGACACTAGTCGTGCTGGGTGTCGACCGGCAGAAACTATGGGTTAATGTTAAGGAACACACACACAATAGATCAAGACGCGCGCCGATCGATAGCCTTTACCGACGACAATAGACCCACCCATCGCACCATATTTTTTACTGCTGTTGCAGGGGCCGTTGCCCATTATCCAGGGTGTGGTTCACGTACGTACATACAGCGGGTACAGCTATAGACTACATGGCTACCGTACTACGCCAGAGCAGCAGCAGCTACGGCTGCTGCTGCTGCTGCGGTTGCGTTGTTGCCCTCGGGCCTAGTGAAAGTGTTCTACAGCAGCTATGGTTATCTCCGCGCTCGGCTCGCCCCTTCGCCCTTCCTCACCTGCCTGTGTGCATAAGGGCCCGTCCAAGCGGAGCGTTTCGAAGCTAAAAACCAATGCGAAGGTGATACATATATTATATATATAATATATATACCTACTAAGTGCTAAGTAGGGAGATACCGTAGAATTGCGAGTGAACACCCCCCTGACGGTAAACGCCCCGGGGTACTCTTTTTAACGAAAAGGGGTAAATTATATCTCTCACGGTAAAAGCCCCGGGGCGCCATTTCTAGCGGAAACGGGGAAAATCCGGAACAAAAGCCCCCGTGTCAGAACCAAAAAAGTCGAAAAACGCCCCGGCCTCACTGTAAACGGCTCCGCCCCCGCCCCCCGTGTTGCAAGCAATGTCGGTGTGGTCGGTGGAAATCCGACAGGTTTCGTCCCGGCATTGTAGAGATGCGAGGGTCTATGGTCATACGACTACGGCCATGCATGAAATCAAGTACATCTCTCCTATCGAGTACCCCCCCCACCCCCCCCCACCGTATCATTTTTCGGGTAAACGCCTCGGGACTGAGCTGGTAAGTCTTTTGGGTGTTAGGGATAGAGCTGTCCCCGAAGCGGGCAAAGGCGAGGCAAAGCCGCGTGCTTTACGTACAGTAGGCTCCTTCGCGCTTCCGGTGAGCACGCGCGCAAACCTCCAGGACGATCGCCCACGCCATCCCTTCGCACCCGCCGGGGCTTCCTTCTGCCCCGCGCTCGTCTCGCGTCGGACCGAATTTCGTTTTCCCTCTTACGCGGAGACTCTGGTACCGACTAGCGAACTGGCGGTGACATGTTTCGGTGGCCTCCCGAATCAGTCGATGAGGGGGTTCCTCTGAACGCGTCCGGCTTTAGGGCAATCAACTTAATTTGCGCTAGCATATGGCCAAGATGCGGGTCACGTCCAGACTCTGCTAATGGCAGTCGTTGATGCACTGTATGTAGTCCACGAGCTCGCCCTGGACGTACTTCGTCGCGGACACGGGGTCCTGGGTCCTGGGTGATTCTTCTGCACCTTACCGCCCCGGGCTCCTATCTCTTTACGGGTCTTTTCCTCGTTTTTTGGACCAATTCCCTGATCCGCTCCGGACACAGCCCCTGTCCCGGCCCGGTCGCCGCTTCACGGTTTTCCCACGAGGCTGCCGCCGTTGCCGCGGAGGCGGGTGTAGTCGACCACCCTGAGCTTCGTCGCTGTCGAGCAGGAGTACCGCCCCTTCTGCCCCACTGAACGCTCCAGCCCAAGTGTCGGAGGGTAAGCGTAAGGGGCTGGTCCGCGCCGCACCACCTGAACAACGGGCGCGGGAACTGGGACCGGTGTGTGCCCTCCCTCGTGGGCGCCGCTTCGCCAGGACGACGCAAGCTTGCTTCCCCCGAGAGACGTCTGATTGATCGTCAGTGCTTTTGGTCGGTGTTTGGTTTCCTGTCGGTGCTGGGTGCCTTGTCGGCGCTGCTGGGTTGCGGTATGATCAACACCTCCTGCTGCCTCGCTGTTGATGGTGTCCGTGTGAGAGGTGTGTGGGGATTTTTTGTTGTTTTTCCTTACCGCTTTGGGGGGTCAATTTTTTTTTATCATCAGAAAACTCTCCGGTATGGCAGTAAACGTCCCGGGGCGTCTTTTTTACCCCTGCAAAATCACAGCGCCCCGGGGGGGGCGTTTACCCGCGTAATTACGGTACACTCCCTCTGATTGGCCAGCTAGCCAATACGAGGCCCAGAAGACCGGCTGGGCCAAGGCCTATATTCCTAAGACTTGCCGCAGGCGATTTTTTTAGTACTGCAGTCCCGTTTTGGGGACAAACCACTTGGAATTAGACTGGGTTGTCCCCACATTGGGACTGCGGTACTAAGGGGTTAACCCTCATAGGACCCCAGTCCCGTTTTGGGAACAAAGTACTCATTATTTAAGTGCTTTGTTCCCACATATGGGACTGCGGTGCTAAAAGGGTTAAGGCACGTGGCGTCAAGGCCGCAGGCGTTTTTTTTATTTCAAAAGTAAGGCACGCCTTGAGGCTTTTGCCTAAAATGCCTGTCTGTCCATGCCTTGAATGAGCAGGCAAATCTCTTAAAAAAACGCCTCACGTGGAAAAGTGCCTCATGCTTTTTCGTGGCTCGCAAATGCCTCGTTTGGGCTTCTCATTCGCGCTGAGTGTCTCATCTGGATTTAGCCGAGTGTCTTTTTAAAATTGCCTCTAGACCTACCTTAGTGGAGTGGCCGTCGAAGTCCGATTGTAGGGAGTTCGTATCAACGCCATTGTTTCGGTGCACAAAACACGACCGGTTGTCCTTTTTCGAGCGCAGGCGCAGAACCTTACGGGAGTAAGCCGCGGGGGGCACCAAACAGCGTCTGAAGCAAGACTCTGCTGAGAGAGGGCTCAGGTATTCTTCAAGGTCACGGAGGATCTTATCCACCCCCAACTCCAGTATTTCCGGGTGACTCTATTATCTAGATGTAAATAATCCGCCGCTATTTCGACACGCTGCACTCGGGATTCCGGCTGGTTCAGGCCTTGGCAGAGAGCGGATGTGTGTGTCAGCGTTTGGTGTCTCACGTACAGCAGCTTGCCATAGATTTCGAGAGTGGCCGTACGCAGCTTCTCAAGGGAGGTCTATCGTCCACCTCGACTCTGGGGTGCTGCAGTGGTCGAAAATTGGTCGATCTTCGCAAGGCACAGCAGGATGAGACAAAAGAAAACACCACCATCACCAACAACAACAACAACAACAACAACAACAACACCACCAACAACAACAACAACAACAACAACAACAACAACAACAACAACAACAACAACAACAACAACAACAACAACAACAACAATAATAAGTGGACGTTTGCATTTTTTCTTGTGGACAGCTGCGTACAACTACTGCAGCTCCTTCCAAGCATCCACAGTCCGCGAAATTGAGGCACACTCCCGATGGGTTGTGTGAAGCGTGAAGGCGCCGGGCGCGCCAGACAGCAGTGGAAGGCAGCCAGAAACGACACACGGGGGTGTTTTCGTGTACTCGCAGTCGCGAGGCGGCAGCACAAGAATGCATGTCGAAAATTCGCTTCGGGATATTTTAGTTCACGCGACGGCAAAAGCTACAGCAGCAAATGATGGCCATGTGACCGATGAAAACACGATAGTTCTCCAAAAAGCGTTTTCCTGGTCTCCAGGCGAACATTTTAATCTACTAAGCTGACCTGTCCGAAAAAGCCTGCGTACGGAGAGGTACTGTAGTACGTTACTAGTTATTGGGCTAGAAAAAAGGCAAAAAAGGCAAAAAAAAAAAGGGACAAAAAGACCCCCCCCCAAAAAATATATATATACCTGGTATATATATAAAAAATGGATTTTTGTTTAGTTTGGAGCACTGTTTCTGAAATTTGAAAATACGGATCTTGCTTGCAAACCCCCCTCTTCCCACATCGTGTGTATATTTTTGTCGAAACGCCTACATACACTATATAGGCGAAACCTTCTCGACATGAGATACCTGAGTGGTCCTCCGTGCCGTCGTGCCTTTTAGGGCTGGATTTCGATTTTGGAGACAAACCCGTCAGATTCTAAGTAGTTTGTCCCCAAAACGGGACTGGGGTCCTATGAAGGGTTAAGGCATGCCTTACGTAGACGCTATTAATAGGGCTTAAACGCTGGGTTCAATTCTCGTTCTTGTTTTTCCGCCTCTTGGTTTTCTTTTTCTGGGATTCGATAAAAAAAAACAAGGAAAAAAAAAACACAAAACACGAAAAGATGAACAACCCAACGAGCCAGAAACGAGACCGTGGCGCGTGACGACAGCCGCAGAACTACGAACCCCTCGTCGACTGCTGTAGAGGGGTAGAAGAGCAGACAATCACCAGGCATACGGAGAAACGTGGTGCAGATGCACAAACAAGTCAATGCAAAGCTTCCATCGCCGCAGCAAAAAATCGTGGGCCGTGGCGGGGTGGAAGCGGGGGGGGGGGGGGGGGGGGGGGGTCCCATGTCGATGTCTTTTTCCTCGTCTTGTCTGCGAGTTTTGGATGTTATTTCTTACGGCGCGGCATGGTGGTATATAGTAATCAGAAGCCACTACTGGCCTAAAAAGCCAGGTATCCCCCTGTCGTGTGATTTATGTTTACACACCCTTCTTAGGCCTGACTTATCTGTTCCCCTGTTGAAATAGCTGGGCGGCGTACAATGAGGCAACTATCTGGGACGTTCGTCGACTAAAAAGTCAGGCGAGCGAGGCGAGGCGAAAAAGGAACCCACTAGGCCGGCCGCCCCGCCCCCTTCCCCCCCCCCCCCTTTCCTCCCGCGGAAGGCGGGTATGCGGAGGGCCTGCCGCCTCATGCGCGCGCCTCCGAAGGCCCCGCTGAAAGTCTCCGCCGGTGGCGAAAGAAATATGTGTAAGAGGGTTGTCCCGTGTGGGTCCCGTTGTACAAACCAAAAGTATGGTGTAGAAGGTATACGATGAAAAAAAACAAAAAACTATCAAGCCTTTGTACGAAAGAGGAAACCTAAATAGCCGAACACTTGGTGCCCCGCCGAAACCGTTGGCACACTGTAGCACCCCGGTGCAGCCAACAAGTATCTGCAGTAGTCTGCAACTTGTACTTGGTTTGTAGCCGACTCGGAGCCTTCCTGTTTAGTACCACTTTTTGGCGGAAACAGATGGAGCGTTTATACCTGAATGCATACACATTTCTAACGCCAACCATGTAGAAAGAAAGAAACGTGAGTTTTTGTTACCAACCATTGGAACTCACGGTCTGATGGTCACGGACTCTACCGACGTGAGGGTTTCAATCCTGGCGGAAGGCAAGCGGGGACGGGAATAGGGGGGGGGCGGGGGGGGTGTCACGCTCGAGCACCCTCGTTGCTTGATGTGCGCAGCAGAGGCGCACGAGCAGACAGACGGCACGACACCGCCCGCTGCCGATTGTTATGTAAGCCTAGACCACAGGCACTAGGTCTGCTTGTTGAGTATAAGGAGCGTTTGTACGTAAAATACTAAGATCCAACGGTCCTATATATTTCCGACCAGAAAGGTAACTGGTACTGCTGTGATTCATAGCTGCTATCACCCCTATAGTCACAGAGCGCGAGAGGTTCGTGAATCCAACGGAACGTGTGGCAGGCTAGGGGTACGTTGTACTCACGGACCCCCGTGGGGGTCTTTCGCCCCCGGAACTGCTGTACCCCGGGTATATGGACGCCTCCTTGGTATTTGGTTTACGAACCCCGGTCAGAGGGGCCCATTGGTTTCGCCCACGAACGGACCCCTGTGCTTTACCGGTAGACAAGACTACTCCTATACGTACGTAGGGGTTAATTGCATGAGCGGTAGGGGTCAGTTTACCTACGGATCCCTCTGGGGGCTAGTTCCTTACTACTCCTCTATTCGTAGAGGTTGATTGTATGGGCGGTAGGGGTCAGTTTACCTACGGACCCCTCCAGGGAGTGGTTTTTCCCCCCCAGGGGTCCGTTTAAGACTTCGAGACCCCGGGATCTAAGCTGCACGATGGAAGAAGGGCGGAGGGTAGATGGAGCTATGATACGTATCTAGGGGATGATAAGACTTACAACCAACGCGAAAACACGGGAAAACACACAGATTTTTTGTTTTGCGGGTACCGTGGTACAAGTTACCCCATTTTACTACTACTGCACTGTGCAGGAACGTACAGTAAGCATGACACTTTTTTTTCCCCGAGTTTTTTTTTTTTTTTCCCCACAACGAGAATGCAGTCCCTTTTTCAAGGGGTCAATAAGATGCCCACCTCACTCAGCCGTGAAATCGAAAATATCGTGGAAAACTCATTTGTGGGTATTTGAAAGCTGCGTGTCGATAACTTCGATCGCGTGGTTTTGTCTCTTGTCTCTTGCCTTTTGGGGGGGCCGAAGATGAGAGACAAGAACAATGGGAGTCGACGGTCTTATGATGTGTACCGTCCGCGCACGCGGTGTGTGGGGGCGCGGGCAGCTCGGTTCGATGGGCGTGCGTACAGCCAGCAGGCAGTGCACGAGCTTCGGACTTTTTTGGTGCTGCTAAAGCCCGAGTGTACAGCAGTTCCTCGCATTACCAACCTGTTAGGGCAAGAAGCTGCTGCAGTCCCGTTTTGGGGACGAATTACTTGGAATTTGACTGGTTCGTCTCCCAAACGGGACTGCTGGAGCTTTTGCCCCTAAAGGGTAACACTCAAAATCAAGCATCTCGGACTACTTCCTGTTGATAAAATAAATGCAAGGCCTCTACTGCACGTAAGCCTGGTTCTTTATTCGTAAATACTATACCGAAATGGTGCTAAAAAGGATATATACAGCAGTATATATTTTAGATATTGTACCACTTTGACCGGTATTAGACCTATGCCAATGGGAAAGCGAAGTATCAATAATAAAAATGAAGTTCAAGGATACCCTCCAGAATTTTTCAGAACACGATTCTTATGGGCACGTTGAGAAAAAAAAATATGTTCCAAACTTTTGGAAAAGCCCGGAAAAAGCAAATCTGGGGCCGACGTTGGGCCAACATCGGCTTGAGAAAAACTCAGGCCGATCTTTGGTTCGAAGCGGCGAGATTCCGAGTCCTCGACGGACATCGATCAACGAAACCAACGATTGCGTCATGATTTCTGAACGGAGTGCGCTTGTTAGGGGCTCCGACCCACCCTGTAGGGTCACCGTCTTCACACCATGGCCGGTGTCATGTGGCGGGAGCTGACCAGGCGTATGATAAAAAAAACATTTGGCCACTGGTTTGCACAAAACAGAAGACAAAAATTCTCCATCCGTCTCGAATGGCAAAAAATAGACTTTTTTTTCAGGTTTGAGAGGATATGGTAGGACGCCGCCGGCAAGCTCTCGCCCCCTCGGCCATGGATCCACCTGATATCTTCGCGGCCGTCATCTATATTTGTTGGCCCTGCCGGACACCGAGCGAGTTGGCCGTGGGCTGAGTCTATGTCGAGATCGAGCGTCGATCGTCGCACGAGCTGGTTTCTATCAGCGTGTTGACAATTTGCAACCAGAAAAACACAAAATTGCGGCGCCTGCAGCCGTTGGGGGGGAAGAAAAAAGAAAAAAATCAAACAATTTTTCTCTTTTTTCCCCACAGCGGCGGTACGAGGGAATTTTCTTCTGTTCCTTGAAAGCAATATGTTTGAATAAAAACGTTTGGATTTCGCGTTTCCATTGGCATAGGTCTTATATAAGGTAGCTTTGATATTCGTCTTTCCTAGAGTCCAAACGGTGCTTCTATATTTCTGGCCGAAGTGGTTACCCCGCAACGAATTACGCCGCAAGGTGTCTGAAACCGCCGTGACATTTCTGGAATAGACTGGTAACTGGTCCACTATGAACAGTACTACAGCGGTACGCATCACTGTGTTTGATGAATGTCGTCGTTTTTCGTTTTTCGGTTTGTTGTCGTGTTTTTTCGTCTTTTGTTTTTGTTTTTTTTTTTCGTTATTTCTTTCTTTCGTTCAGCCCCAGAAGGATGAAGCCGAGCAAGGTGGAGGAGGGGCTTTGAGACCACCGCAGGGAGAGGCTAAATCGTTCCGGCCCGCCCAGAAGAAACCGGCCCGCAACTACGCCAGCGTCGACCCCTCTTTCACGGTGAGACCTCCCTACTGCCTACTACTGGCACACGGCACGAACACCAGGTATTTATTGCACCGTATATATCGTGCTTGTTGTTGTTGTCGTTGTTGTTGTTGTTGATCTCACATTAACTCATCGCCACAAGACAATGCAGTCCGTGGTCGCAGGACAGGCTCCAATAATTCTGGAGTGGAAGAAACACCTCGGTAAAGTGGAAGAAACACCTCGGTAAAAAATAAAACAAGCAAAGAATAGTACACATGATAACTGAAGCACGTCTACACCTCAGACAAAAAAAAAAGTGAGGTCTGCGCACGTACGTATCAGATACATGCGGTACGCTGTTATCCTCTGTCAACGCCCCCTAGGGCGGATGCTTTTTTTTTTTCAAGGAAAACCTTGTCCCCGGGTAGAACAAAAGAGGCGTTTATCTTCTTGCTGCCGGGTGGGGTGTGTATAATCTGCATGGCCTACTTCTAGCACATATTTCCTGGGTTGGATCTGTACAACTAGTGTGAAGATCCTGCCAGATCCTCTCACAGCAACGGCGGGGGAGGAACTAGATGATCTACAGTAGACAGATAGATAGATATATCAGATAGATAGATCATGATCTTCCTATCCGAGGGGTGTAATATTCGATGAAAATTGATGAGCTGAGGGACATGACGAGAACCCCATGGGCGACGAGCTATAAAGGCAGTCAGTTCGTTCGTACGAAGGGGCGGGGGAAGAAAGGGGAAGACACCTGCGACTGCGCCGTGTCCAGAAAAGTGTTTTATTTCCTCTTCTTTTTTTTTTCTTTTTTTTGTTTTTCCTCTTGGCCTCCGCACTCCGGCCGTGTTCTATTTTTTTGTTTGCTTGCTTGTTTGTTGGTTGGTTTGTTAGTTTGTTTATTTTGCTTCATTTTCTTCATGGCGGTCGTAGAGATAGATCGCCCCCTTTTTCTTGACTTGTGCTTTCCGAACGGCAGCGATCGGTAAAAATATCAACCATTTGACGATAGCAAAATACCAGGTACGAAACACCAGTCTGGTCGTAAACCACTGTAAGGCACGCTTCGACATATTGTTACCCTATCGTAACACGATCAGACTGGCACAAGGCTTTGGTTGTCGGAGATCGTACAGTAGGGATATCTAGGTTTTTGTGTATATAGTGGGTCCAGATTACTATGGCCCTCCGCGATAGTACAAATTGACGCAGAAGCACAGTTTACTAAATCGTTCATCGCTAATGACACAAAGAGTCGAATAACAGGTTACACAATCTCGCAAATGACGCGAATGTGTATTTTACGAATGACTCGAGGTCCACAAGTAACGGATCACAGAAGAGTTGAAAAAAAATACCGAACTATTAATGAATCACGAACACTGACTGTCACGAATAAAAAATAAATCAATACAACAATGATAAATGCACCAACATGGAATCGCACGAAGCGCGTACAAATGACCCCCACCACATGACATCACCCGAATGCCATAATGTAAAACCACACGCCTAGAATTATTCCAATCATGGACACACGCCCAATCACACCCGAAATCCCGGAAACACACCTAAAATCACCCAAAAACATTTGCACACACCCGTTATCACCCAAAATCACGACCACACACCCAAAATCCCCCAAAATCATGGACACGCACCCGTAGTCACCGAAATCATGGAGACACACACCCATAACTACCCATAAGCACGACCACACACCCGAAAATCCCCCAAAATCATGGGCACAACCATAATCACCCAAAATCGTGAACACCCCCCCAGAATCGCCCAAAAATCATGGACACACCCATAACCACCCCAAAATTACAGCTGCAAAATTATGGAGGCACACTCAGAAGCCAGAATCAACCCAAATGTATGAACCAACCCCGCACATACTACTGTATTGTGCATCACCGCGCAGGCCAAGTTGGAGGGATCGATGACGGGCGGCCAGGCGCAGATCGACGCGGAGAGCCGGCTCGCGGCGGACGCGCACGGTCGTCTGGAGAGCCTTATGAGGAACACCAGGACGGACGAGTGCCGCAAGCAGGTCATCGATGCCTTTCAGGGGTACATGGGCGCACAGGCGCTGGTGAGCTATTAATAGCACGGGGGGGGCATAGTATATAGGGCCTACGGTACACACAAAAACCTATATATTTACCTATTTTTACTGACAATATTTGGTCCTGTTTACTATGGCCCCCCGTGATAAAAAATGGGTGAAGCCCCGGGGGCGGGGGGAGGCGAGGTGGCGCGTCGTATGGGATAGGGTGGTGATTTAACAGCTCCTCGCTAGGATTGTTTGCGCTGGTGGGTATTTGTACAGCAACTGTCTTAAGTCAACCAGTTGTGTGTGCGCTGGTGAAGGGCGGTAAAAAATGAACACAAAAAATGGAGATTTTTTTTTTTCATGCCCCGAGATTTGTCGGTCGGGCGAACGGTGCGGGTCGTGAGCAACTACGTGAGGGGGCGTGTTGTGCTGTGTTGTGTCGTCTCGTGTCGTGTCTTGTTGTGCTGTGTCGTGTTGTGTTGTGTTGTGTTTGCTGTAATGTGGTATCGTATGCTATGAACTCCTTCGGGACCCAGCAATGGCGATCAATACGAACGACCGCTTTCGAACAAGAAGGAGAGGCCCGTCCGTCAAGTCTGATGAAGTGGAAGCGGTTCTGCTCGGGTTGGGGAGGCGTTTCGTATCCTGTACCAAGTAGTTTTGTTTCGTTCGTTCTATGGCGTTTCGTATCCTGTACCAAGTAGTTTCGTTTCCGTTGTTCTATGCAGTCCCTACTTTCGTCGAGTTCCAAAGGTCCCCAGTGATGTGGCAGCTTTGACCTGCTTACCGAAGGCTATGCGTTTCCTTTCTTATATTTAGGGCAAGGAGAGAGCCCTCCACGTTGGGTCAGCAGCGTGGAGAAGACAGGGGTCGAGTGAGGTTCGGACGGGCAAACAAGGCCCGTCTCGACTTCAAGGAGGCTCGGGTGATTATCAAGCCGAGTTCTCCCGGTTCTCGGAAATATTATCAGATAGATGGGATACGACCACTCCTGACGTGTCTTCCATGGGTACATGTGCGATGACCGTTCCACGAACCTTTCCCAAAACC
>JARUPZ010000466.1:0-35828 GCA_031213475.1 Nereocystis luetkeana
GGGGGTGCATCCCCGGATTTCTTTAGGTGGATATGGATCTTTCGGCGGGTACATAGAGTTTATAGGAAACCCGGGGGTGCATCCCGGATGCTCCCTGACGACTACAGGTCTTTCTCAGGTCTTTTCCGTCGGTGGCGTTTTTTTTACTTACATAGAAACTTTTCGATGAGAGACGTACGTTGGTCATGACGATTCGTTGGTTCTTTGTGAAGAAGCCATGGTGAATGGATGAGAGTTTCACGCCGGGGCGTCGATGGACGTGAGGGCTTTGGCCGGCGGCAGCTTCGGAGCGGCGGTGGCAACGGCGGCGCAACAGCACCTGTTCCTTTCCCGCGAATGCCCGATTTTTGGAGTACTCAACAGCTGCCGCCAGGACATTTCTTTTGTTTGATTTGTTTCTTTCGTTCTACAACATATATGTGTGTTCGGTTTTATCACCAGTGTATTATGTGTTTCAACTATATGTTAGCTAAGTCAAGCGCTCTGCCTGTCGGCGAGCGTGCGTAAGTGCGTGTGCGTGTACGCGTGCGCAAGCGAGCTCGATCGACCGGATACCACTAATACTGTAGGTCGTTACATTACTCCAGGTACAAATGAAAAAACATCTTGAGGGCGGCTTCAATCGCCCTCTATCCTCTCTCTCTTTTTTTTTTTCTTTTTTTTTTTGCTCTCTCTCTCTCTCTCTGACTGGTCTCGTCTTTCTCTCTGGGTTCGTTCGAGAGATTGCTCCGTGAACCTCCAAGTTGATCGATTTCCAATATTCCTTTTGCTACAGCGGACAATGAGGTTCAATATCTTGACCGGCGATACCGTGATGGTAGTGCCGACCGTTCTATAGGTAGGTAGGCAGAGGGTTCAAGTTTGATCTTCGTTCTTTGGGTGGCACTGGAAAGTACCAGGTGATGAGTTGATTTTCTTACGTTCATGATTTGCTCTCCACAGCATTCTTACGTAGCCCCCCCCCGGAGGGAACACTCCTCCTTACTCCAAAGGTACTGTTTCAGCAGGGAGCTTCCAAGGGCTTGACCCCTACTCTCGCAAAGAGGTGTTTATCCCAGGACTAGTCCCTGTGTTTCACCGTACTAAATCCTGACGCAAACTCCCTGCCAGATGTAAGACTATCACCGGTACGAAACGGGCATTTCGACCACGGCCCGGCAACAAAGGCGTGCACCTTCGATGAAACGGACGCTCCGTTCTTTCTCGGCGCCCCGTCGCTCTAGCACCCCCCCTGCCCGAGGCATAACTATCGTCGGTGCAAAACGGATATTCCGGTCACAGACCGGCAACAGCGTGCGCCTTCCATGTTTCGGATCCCCCGTTTTTTTCTTCGGAGCCCCGTTGCTGCAACACCCCCCTGCCTAGCGATAAATTATCGCCGGTGCACAAAACAGTATCCCGTTTACAGACCAGTAACAGCGTGTACCTTCCATCTAACGTGTCCCCCGTTCTTCCCCGGCGCCCCGTCACTGCAATACCATCCCTGCCCAACGCATAGGTGCAAAAAGGGCATCCCGGTCACGGCTCGGTCGATAGCAGCACACGCTTCCATTAAAGGAGATCCTCCGCCTTTTTCCGACGCCCCGGTGCTGTGACACCCCGCCAGCCCGACGCCCTTGCTTCGTGATACTAAATTGTGGCGCACTGTGTAACATTCATTGATATGGACATTCTCGATGGAGTGCGTCCGTGTTCATGGGTTGCCATGAACCAAACGCCAGACACGGCTGACCCATCTGCATTAAATAAATGTTTCAAGAAAAATTGGCTTGATAAGTCATCACGTCACAACTTCGCTACACAGCAAGGGGCTGCTGCAATGGGTGGTGGGCTCGGGTGTTTACCTGTGCTCCTGCCCCATATGAACCGACCTCTACAGCTGCTGCTGAGCCGATTACAATCCGCATGTTCCGACGTTGCAACAAGTTTTCAGCCGCGTTTATGGGATAAGCATTTCGTACACTCACTCGCCAGTGGTACACTGGTATACTCTAGAACTAATATACTTGGTATACGACAGTCACCGTTCGCGGCTCTCGTACAGCGCTGGCGCCCGTGCACCCCCCTCCCCTCTCTGCTTGCTCGTAACATACCTCATCTCCAGACATGTTCTTTTCTACTTCGATTGTTTTCGTCCGAGTAAAATGGTCTTCCCTGGTCTCCGCTAAGCTGACGCGCGTACACCCTTCAACCATACCAGGTGCCGTATTTGAGGGTCCCCGTCAAGTCTATCCCGGTCAAGACTAGCCCGACAGCCACTTCCACGTCACGCAGGGTGTCGCTGTCACCAATGGTTGCCGCTGGTGCTTGCCATTGCACTTGGCTGATGGTGCGTACAAGAAAATACTGACTGACTCATATTTGGGATACTTCAACCAGCTCCGAGCCGCGTCTAATGGGTTTGTATATACATAAATTTGAAAATGAGTAAACCGCTACCGGCTGTCGAGTACAGAGGTGGTGGCGGTCTACCGCGCGTATCCATTTCTCCCCCAGATCCTGCGAGTATTTATGACCATTTCCTTGATGGTTTGGGCTTGCTCTTGCGAGAAAATCACATTTCCAAGATGACCGCGTTTACTTAAAATGCCAGACATCTTCAAATGGTTTTGTTTCACAAGATTGGCTTTTGTACAAGGCTATTACCGCACAACCTCGTCAAACATGGTGTTGCTGTCGCAAATGGCGAGTCCTGGTTCTTGACGCAACGACATCCTACCTACTGTATATCTGCTGCTGCCACACCATGCCGCGTTGGAGTACGATGTGCGTATCTCAGCATGCTAGCAAATCATCAGCCTTGCCTACACTGGATGAATCTGTGAAAAGTGACCACCGTTTTCGGCCCTCGAAGGCAGAGGTGGTGGGCGTGCACCGCCGCCCCCTCTCTGCTTGCTCTCAACACCTTATTTATCATCTTTACAAGCTTTTTCCTGTCATGGGCTTCCTGTTCTAAGTTATACCACCATCTTTATTGATGCGGGGTCTACTATGACAGGAGGAGTAGCACCAGACAGAGCTACATCGTCCTTATCCTCAAGGGTCCCGGAGGATATTATCTCGGCAGCCTCCACGCCACCACCCCGCCACGCCAGGTATTGCCGCCAACCAATGGTTATCCCTGGTGCTTGCCACATCGTCGTCATACTTTCATATTTCTTGGGGTTCGTGTTAGGGTTACGAGCGCCATTTACAGGGGGGATACTCGGATATGAGTGCCAGGTACACCGTAAACACGTAAACACCGTAACCGGCTCTAGAGTACGGATGGGGTGGCCGTGCACCGCCTCCTCCTCCCAACCAGTAAACAAGGCTCCTAACCTCTTGAATTGTGGAAAATAAAGTATCGAAACCTTGTAAAACCTTATTATGCCCGTACGCACAGCCGTAAAGCTACTGCAGGTATGTTGCGATAGGAAGCACCACCAGGGCTAGCCATCGACGGTGGCAACACCTTGTATGGTGGGGTGTCGACCGAGCTATTTGATGGTATCATGACACACTTACAAGTGGTACATCGTATGTACGGATGGTTTGTTTTTTTTGCGTCGCCTTGAAGTTTAACTCTGACGAGCAACTCCAGCCAAGGCGAGGCGTGGGAGGGGTTGGTTTCACGCAGCCGGCATAACTGCGCTCGAATATCAGTATCGGTGCCTCGCACTACTCACATATCTACCTATTAGGCAAGGCCCATTACCAATTGAGACGAAGAACTGTTTTGAGTGTCCTACTCGTAAGCAGCGTGTGACGAGGTGGTGGCGTGGGGCCCTTGAAGAGCGCTAAACCGTCTTCCCCTCCTTGGACACGATTGAAGTTGGAACATGAAGCCCGAATCAAAGGAAATTACTGTAGACATGAGAGGGGAGATGTCGCGAGCGAGCCTGACGACTTTCCGATTAGTTGCCTTGTGATTTGGTCTAGCCTTGACGAAGTGGTTGACACTTCACCTTAAATCCACAACAACTCTTCATTTCCCGAGACACACATACCAGGTGCAGCCACGAATATCTTTCAATTACACGTCCCCATCCTTGCCCAATGTGGGTGTAAACAAATCCTTGCGGAGACACTGAATGAACACTGTAGCAAACCCTACAAGGCGTCGATACCAAACTCCTTGAGATAATATTGAACAATGCAGAAAACCCCGCAAGGTGTCGCAAACGCCCCAACTTGGTGCGCCTACGGGTGCCCCACATTGTGCAATGTCTCAACAAGGATACTTCCACACACTGTAGGGGGGAAAAGTCCCGAGCACCTGTGAAGGGTCATGTCGTACGCCCGTGGCCATAACGCGAAGATAGTTCAACACAGAAATAACGTACCCTATCTACGCGTGAGCCGCACATGCAAACAGCCAAAGTTGGAGCAACGCCCTTTTTGTTTGTTTGTTGGTTTGCTTGTGTGTGTCGTTCTTATCATCACTTTCACTTTCCAGCCCAACTCGTAGGAGGTTTTACCCTCAGCGATCTTCTAGACAAGCCGTGGTCACAGGTGTCGCCCCTTCTCCCCCCCGGTACGCGCCTCATTTTTTTTGTCGTACATTGGGTTCAGCATTCCCACTACTCGTCGATTGTCATCGAATGCAGCTATCTCACGCTCTCGCGCTTTCCGCTAATCAATGTTCACGAAAGAAAAGGTCCCTACGAGCGTGCACTCGGGGACACTCGAACCCACGAAATTGATCTTCACAGGCGCGCGAACCACTTACCAAGCCACCGGGGACACCGGTATAGCACTACGGCACCACCCCCACTACTGTTGTAACTCGCGCTGTAGCACCGCTCAGAGATTGACCGGTTATCCTCCAGTCAGCGATGACGTGATGTCCCAACAAGCTTCGTTGCTTTAGCGGCGTACGCTGCGGGGGACAACACCCCTGCCTCGCGAGTATAGCGCCCTGCTTTGCTAGTGCTACACAGAACCCCGAGTACGTTCTAGTGAGCCAAAGAACGATGGCGTTGTTGTCCGTCTTCGCGCACACGCAGGGGGATGTGTACCTTTCTCAATGGCTGTTCTCGCCCAGGAAAGCCTGTCTGCCGCTATTCCCGCCGTGGTAATCGGCCGTTGTGGGAAGGATCCGATACAACGTGGTGGTCCCGCTATAACAGATCGAAGTCGTGACGATCGATTGTGCAACGGCAGTACAGGAAGTTTCGCTGTTCATACAACCGCTACATCGAGACCTCGGCTGCACCCTGGGTAACCCAGAGCATGAACAAGCCCTACCAAAAGAGACCCTTGGGTTGTCCACCCTAAAGCTAATGCATCTCTGTGCACCCCAAGAATCGAAGGCGGTGCGCCCCGATCCCCTCCAAGAAAACGCCTGTTGTGACCGCCAACCAGCAGTAGCTCACGGGATTCGGGAACACCGCGACCAGCGAAAGCATCCATGCAAGCAGCGCCCCGCGGCGGTGAATCCCGTCTTCCTCGTTCAGAATATACAAGAAGAAACCTATCGACCACGCGACGACCACGAGCCGACTAGACACGTAGATCCCGTTATAGTTGACCATAGGCTTCTTGGGCTCCTGCATCCCGCCGGAGATAAGAACCGTGCCGGGGAGGGTTAGCCAGGCATGTTTGAAGTGCCAAAATATGGCGAAGATAGTCGCGATGAGGCCGAAGATGAAGAGCGTCGATCGAACTTCGGAAGGCTTAAGCAAATCGCCCAAAATGTTGATATCGCACGCCTCGAAGCCCTTGGTCCCCAGCCCAAGAGCAGATACGATAGTTTGCGTGGTTAATGCGACCGCGGCGACCCACGGCGGCCCTTTCATCAGCTCCTCGAAGCGACTTTCCTCTAAAATCTCGCACCACCACGCCTGGGCGAGCGCGAACCCAAAAAGCACCACCAAGTCCGTCAACACCTCCAAAGGCCTCATCGCCAAGTTGCAGTCCTCGGGAAGACCGAGGTGACACCAAAGTCTCTGCAGAATCCACCCAATCGCGTAAAGTCCCGCCCAGAGCATCGCACGGTTGTTTTGACCGCTGTAGACCCCGTACATGATCCGTGCCTGCCAAGTGCGATTCGCGTCGGGTGGTGGTAGCTCGGGGCTTGGCTGCTTCTTCTGTGTGAGAGGAGTGGGCGGCTTGGTGGTCCGTCTGCTCGATGTCTGATGGCCAACATAGTTCAGACCGAGCGATTCATCGGCCCCTTCTACTCTACCGGCGTCCGGCTGTAACCGTCTCCTCGCCAACACCAACGGAAGCGCTTCTCCTCGCTTCTTGCGCCACTCCGCCGCCTCGGTAACATGTCCTAGTCTATCTGCGCAACCCATCAGACGTTCCATAGTGTTTAACACAAACGAGTGGTCATGTCCTAATTGCCTCTTTTCAACCTCGAGCAATCGGCGCCACGTCTTGCTCGCGGCCTCCCAATCTCCCTGTGCTTGTTGGAACTCTCCCATGGAATGGACGGATTGACGGAGTAAGGGGTCTGACTCTCCCATCGCATCCAGGGCCGCCGCGTACGGGCGGGACTCGTCCCAGCCACCCCCGCCTAGGCGCGCGCGTCACAGCCAGCCAGAGTTCCTTCAGATCGAACGTGTTGACTGATCGCAGGGCATCCAAAGAAGATATGAACCCGACCCACCTCGCCAAAGCAGGCCGGCGCACGTCTCCACGGTGGAGGAGACTGTCCCTCGCGAAGCTCGAGTGGGCATCGTGCATATGGTAGGCGCCTTCTGTCAAGCGGACGACAGCCCAGCATTCTAGCGTTTCCAACACTTTCTCCGCAGACAACACATCCTCAGGCGTGGGCGCCATATTGCCGAGTAACACAGCGGCATCATTTGCGGTGAACGCATGACCATCCGGCACGACGGCAAGCGAAAGGTACAGCCAAGGCACGCGCATGTCATCGGACCCGACGGCGAGATCCTCGACACCGGCGCGGAGAATGGCCATTCGCCGCCTAGCGTGGTTAGCGTCCATGACATCGCTTTCTAATTCAACCGGTACCTTGCTCATCTCTATGCGGATCATACTAGCCGCATCCGACCAGGACTCCCGCTTCTGTTGTTCGCGAACGGTGCTCCATCGACCCACGAGCGCCAGGTCCATCGCCACACGGCCGCACAGGTTGACGAGGTCAGCGGCATTGTTGGGCGAATCCACATCAGAGGGTATCTCAGCCGCACGCCTCAGCACAGACGTAGCATCAGTCATGGACAGCTCGTGAACTCCCACAGCGTCACCTTGTGCGCTCTTCACCAGTTCTTCGTCACGAGTAGACAGGAGAACCCACATGCCAGTCTTCATCAGCTCCAAGACCACCTCCTTCTCCCACACGTTATCTGCCACCACGAGGCACTTCAATCCTTTCCCAAGGTGACCTTCTCCCATCCGCTGCTTGATGTAGGCCGCACCGTCGTCCGACGCCGTTGGAGCACTACCCACGCTTCCCCCGACATCCTCATACACCATACGGGCCAGCTTCAGCATCAAGGAAGGAAGGCGACTGTGTGCACCCTTGTTGATTGGCATCCAAACGATACCGTCGTGAAAAGCCTCCCGCACCTCGAGACTCCTAACGGTGTCAGACGCGGCCGTGGTTTTTCCTGACCCGCTGTCGCCCACAAGTCCCACCAAACGGGGCCCTGTATCTCCCTTGAGCACTTTAAGCCTTTTAGAACCGCAGTCCCATATCTGGGGACAAACCAGTCAAATTTCAAGTAGTTTGCCCCCAAAACGGGACTGCGGTTCTAAAGGGGTTAAGCGCACCCTCCATCACCAGGCGGCGTTCAACGTGCCAGCTTTCGCTTGCCGGCATACCCTTGGGAACGTTGGCCAGCCTCGACGGTCGCTCCCCGAAATCTGCTTGGCGCCTCTTGGACCTATCTTGGTTGGCTATACTTTGCTCTTGCTTTGCGGCGTGGCTTTTGTCCATGGCTTCCTGGAGAAAACGTGCGTGTTTGAGAGGGTGAAATCGCCAGAATTTCAGCGGAAGGTGGAGGCACAGGGGGTGATTTATGTATAGATTCAACGAGATAGTCCTCACGTCGTTATGTCAGGTGCCTCTGGGCGGCAAGGGCCGTTTCATATTCACATTGGTACCCAAACGATCCTTGCATTTCCGCTCAGAGGTGGTGCCAGTCTGGGCGCAAATGTAACGCCCGATTGTTCTTCATATTGATGTCTAAATGACTCCTATATTGCCGCCCAGAGTAGTGTATGACAACACGAGGGGCCATACGCTCCAGTAGGGGATTGGTAATCGTAGCACGCAATGACCGTGGGACGACACGCGAAACAAGCCATGTGAGAGCTTAAGGTCGCGGAGGATTTTCTTCCCCCCCCTTTCTCGGGTTTCCGAGCACCTCTACGAGTAACATCTAGATTACTTTCGAGGTAGAATATAGTGCCAATATTTTGGACACGCTGGGTTTGTGTTCATTGCATGTGGGCCTTGCGGTTGTGCATTACAGTAGGATGGGATGATGGCTCATGAGAGCTCTCTTCTCTGCCCTTGCCCTGTTGGGACGGCTAGTGCTATGACTCGAAACCATAATCGCCTGAGGTTTACGAACAGGTACGACAAATGCGCACAAAGGGCTTTCGCGTGAATGGCAACATGCCTGGGGGTCGTCCTGGTCTGGTAGATGGGCCCATGGACCGGGTCCTCGACGCCCAAGCTCCTCAGGAAGCCGATTATGTCGAGTACATAACCACGTCGAGACAAGAAGTTGAGGAGCTTGTTGGCAGACTTTAGTTGTCACAGGACCGCCCCTAGCATGGGGGGAGCACTATATATGTCGAAATTATTCGCAATGACTTCGCGCGCTACTCTGAGATTTATGTTGCCACGCACAAGAGCTAAGACGCAACCCCTTCAAATTCGTTATTTGCAGACATACGCACCGATGAGGTATGGGGGGTTATGAGACCGAGTAACGGTGCCGAGACCCGCGAGGAAGGCGATCTCAGGGAGTACGTGCGATAACTGCGTCAAGTGGGGTTGTTTTCACGCTGGGGCCCCACTGTATTTCGTTGGCCGAGCGCGTGCTTGACAGTACGGAACGGTATGAGGTTTGAGGAGCCTATTTCAGGCCCCACTTGGTTTGCGTCGATTGGGATTGCCGGGGATAGCGCCGCCACTGTTGCAGTCATGCAACCCATTGGGCGTGAAAAGCGCTGAACCGAACGGTTGCTACCGTGCTAGCAATATTGGGGGAAACACGGAGGTTCGGGCTGTAGCACGGACGAATCGCGCCGTGCCAACGTTTACATTTCCTAAAGCCGTGCGCCTGCAGACTGCGCGGACGGCTCCAAACGCCGCGACGTGGTTTTGCCCCCGTCCGGTGATCAATCGTCCCCGTGACTCGCTGAAGTGGAGGATATAGATGACGACAGACGGTACGTTGTAAAATATATTCAAGCGAATACGGAGACATCACCAACGAACGATTTGGTGGGATTCCACCATGCGCTCCCGTAGCTGAAGTGAGGGGGCGAAATAATCGTCACCGTACTAGCTTCGATGACTAGTCAGACCACGACAAGAGGTCAAGGCGTTGGCTTCCAGTGAATGCAGTTCTGCTACGCCCGACGAGTTAGAGGGGCCAGCACCAGCCATCTAATCTCTTTCGGGGACACATCTCGCAGAGTAGGGAGAGTCGTTTCTGTAGGCAGCTCGTCACCAGACCATTCGCAATCGCAGAGTCGAATGTTGGAGGCAAACACCCCTACGGCAGGGCGACAACTCCGAACCCACCTCCCAGGGCTGCAGATAATGAGGCTGGGAAGGGTAGTGCCCGCGGAAAAAATAGTGTGTTCATTCCGGAGCGCGGTGCTGCTTGTACCAAAAGCTGGGGCGCAGGTAATTCCACCCGGGCTGTTATGGAGTGCACTCACTCCCTTCATGCCATGTTCGCGAGTTGGACCCCGAGCCAACCACGTACCATAAAATACGCGAACACAACTACACTCCGGTGTATCGAGCGAGGCCGTGACTAGCGACTTTGAAGGATTCAAGGCAGCAGGTCCCAGATATTTCCTTTTCTGCAACGAGATCAATGCTTCCAATCCTAGTCTGAGCGCAGTGAGGTTTCAGGTGGAAATCCAAGGAGGAAGAGGAAAGTTGTCAAGAGAAGGATAACTGGCGACAGCAAAAAAGGATATGTCGAGGAGCCAGATGGAGCGTATCAATCAAAATTAGCTCGGGGCCTTCTCCCCTACTCCGGCCGCATGATATATATGTCAGACTCGCGGTTTCGATTGCATGCGAGCGAGATTCAGGTATCTTTTTGCCTCGACGTAAAGCAAGCGCTCATTTATTTGATCGGAGCTGGAGAGCGATATGTATCTCTGTCATCGCCCGAAGGCTGTGGGCCTTACAGCAGCCGGAAAATAAGCGTTAGTGCCAAACTTGAGGACATGGACGTTCGATCACTGTCTGGGGGATCCGCGTACTTTTCAGTGTCATATTACATGGCGCCATTTCGATGGTAGCAATGCAAACCGACAGCAAAGTGAGCGCGTGACGGGCATGAGGCACAGAATGAAGCGAAGAATCTGAGATACCTGACACGGTACACAGGCTGTTAACCCAAGCGAGACGAAAGAGCTTGACCGCAGGAGTTAGAGGCAGAGTGCAGCTGCCCTCAGCGACCGTGTTCTTAACGTTTGAGATCAACGCTCACACCTCACATTCCTGATGCGCAATGTTTGTACCTGCTCAGGGCCCTAGAGGTGGATGAGGCCCGGTGGGTATTGTCCGCTGCCGCCAAGTGGTGGGAAGCTAAGCAAGCAGTGCGCAGCTGGAAAGAGAAGTAAATGTGGCCTTCATCATGAACATGAACAAGCGCATCGCTTAGATACATACACATACATACTGTCGCAACTCACCAATATTGCCTTCAAGTTGTCAACCTTGTTTTCCATGATCACAATGCCCGACAGCCCCAAGTCGCCAGTAAGCCGGTCGACGCGGGCGTTCAGTCCAGATATCTCATTCTTGTCGTCGGAGGCCTTCACGATACGCCTGAACCGGCCTCGCCGAGTCCTTGTCCTCCCACAAACCTCGACAAATGCTTCGATTGCCTCGACGCAGGCCCTCAGGGGAGTCACATCCACCTCCGCATCGGCCTTGCTTCTGCTGCGCTTCTCGATGATACACGCCGTAATGTACGTGCACCGTTGTTCCAGCGCTGCCAACTGCTCCCTGTTTCTGTTTACGGTTTCCACCTTCTCGCGAATGGCCTTGATCGTACCCAGTACAGGTTCCAAGAACGGCAATTTCTCACCCACATCCGCCATGAAGATGATCGCGTCCGCCGCGGTCGAGCCCATCCTCAGGGCGAGATTCGCAGCAGCGTCCGCGGCATCGCCGAGCTCCACAGCCATCTGGATGTGTATCTCCGCGGTAGGCTTGCCAGCGCGTCCGACACAACGCCTGCTGTTTAGCGACGATACACTTGCTGGCGGGTTGGCGACTACCAACCCTGTTCCGGGGAGTGCGAGAACGAAGCAAGGGCCGGAACTCAGCAAATACTGGTAGCAAATGCGAGCAGCTGGCAGGTCGCTGGAGGACCGCCGGCTGTGCAACACGTGGACCACCGCCGACGGCCCTCGTACCGTACGTGGCACTGCAACAAACAACTTTTGTTGTACCCAGGTTGTAACTGCAAAATTTAGACATAACAGCTGCTCCAGCAACACGGTCTACCGCCACATTTTTTGTTATCTTAAATGCACAGGGCAGGTATCCATAAGTATGGCTGTCGTCAGGAATTCGCGCAGCAGGGGATTTGTAACTGCTGCCAACTCGTATGCGTTGGAGGATGGTGGGCAGCCGGGGGCAGCACGTTGTTTGCGCTGGGTACTACTGTTTACTGATATCAGATGGGGTGCTACATGTATGCTGCCGTAAAAGAGTAAACCGGAAGAAAAAACCACAAACCAGGCATCAGAAAAAACGTGCCATGAGAGTGCGAAGTACGTGTGTGCTTTACTGATCAAGAGGCACGTCAACCACCCTCGATCACCACCACCACCACCGCCACCACCACCACCACCACCACTACCACCACCACCACCACCACCACCACCACCACCACCACCACCACCACATCAACATCAGCGCCACCACCACGCTTCGCGCCCAGCTCCTCTCAGCAGTCGACCCCTCTTCCTTCCTGCTTCGGCTCGATGCTCGCTGGCGCTATACCTCCCGGTGCCCCATCGGTGCTGGTTGCGTATATCGTACTGTTGCATTAGCGTGCTGCCTCTCGTCGCTGCTGTGGAGAAACACAGGGGGGGAAATATAGGTCTACGACCGAACTCATGACCACGAACACCGCCAGCATCGCCATCACCACCACCACCGGGCTTCGCATCTACCCATGCTCTGCAGTCGACCCCTCCTCCTTCCTGCTCCGGCTCGACGCTGGCTGGCGCTGTGCCTCCCCGCAGCCCGTCGCTGGTGCAGTATATCCTGCTGCTGCTGCTGCTGCTGTGGCGGGAGCAAAAACGGGAAAGAGGTCTACGACCACAAGCCCACGACCACGATCGCCACCACCACCGCCACCACCACCGTTACCACCAGCCTTCACATCCAGCCTCGCCCTGCGGCTGACCCCTCGTTCTTCTCCCTTAGGCTCTTCGTTATCCCAGCCCGCCGCGGGTCTGCTGTGCCCGTGTTTTGACGCGCTCTACTATAAGGGTATGCTGAGATTGGTCTGGCCGAATGTTGTTTCGCACGTAGAAGGTGCCACATTTTTCAACTTTCTCTTAGTCGGTCGGGTGTTGCAGCGATTTCGAATCGGGTCGATCAACAAGGGGTGCCGTCAAAAATAGGAGCTTGCATTCGATCGCAATACTACTGTAGTACGTTCGGCCCTTGCTATGAGCGATGAGGCCCACCACGAAGTTTGTTTTGTTGGGTAAAAACCTAGAACGGATCATCTCTCCGTAGGAGTGAAACAAAGGAGCAGAATCTGCAGGCGCAGCCCGCAGTAGAATCAAGCCGAAAGCGCACCCCGCACGAGAGATTATAGTCGATAAGAGATTATAGGTGATTGACCATCACACCGGACATTGTGTTTTTGTGTACATCGTGTGTGTTTTTTATTTTCGACCCCTTCGCCCTTCCTTCCTCTCTCCTTCCTAAATAGTCGCATAACTCAGGTCCCCGAGATCATACAGCAGGCTCTCTCCTCCCAGTTCCCCATTATTACGGTTCGTGCCTTGCCTTTTTAATTTTGTGATCGCGAGAAGACTTCACAGCCCTTCCCTCCCCCCGCCGGCTCGCGCCGAGTTGCGCCTGCCCACAACATGCCCTTTGGGAGCTCTCGCACGTTATTTGTATTTTGAATTCAATTCTTCTATGGGAGCGAAAGGTTGTTTGCATTTTGAGCTTGCTTCTATGAAAGTGAAAATTACTTCCTTCCATGGAAGTAAAAGACTACCCATGGAAGCTGGATTTTGTCCCATCGAAGTTGGATTCAGTCCCATCGAAGTTGGATTTACTTCGGAATTCTATGGACGTGGAAAGCAGTCGCAGTCTGGTCCACTCGGATATTATCCCATGTATGTGGCGCTTTGGTCTCAATAACAAGGTCCAGAAGTGAAACCAGCCCTCCGCAGGAGCCCGTTAGGCCCACCAGCTACCGTCATCCAATCCACATGCATCCCGCCTGGCCACTCTGATCCTCTGTAGGTAAGCAACATGCTTATTCCATTGAAGTGGATAATCTTCAGACGGAAGGATAACAACTTCCATGCGAATGGATAGTATCTTGCACATTCACACCGATGCGAGCGATGATTTTGGTGATGATGCCTGGTGAAAATATTGGAAGCCGTTGGGCTCTTACTTGTGGAGGCGGATGAAAGCTTGTAACTCCACCAAACCTAGTGGAAGAGTTCACGTAGGTCCATGGAAGAAGAAACGCCTCCATGAAAGGGGAAGTACGTGAAGTTCAATTCTATGGGAGCTTGCATGGAAGTAAATTCACACTTCCAGGAAGTAATTTTTACATCCATGCAAGCACGCAGTAATTCATACCAGTGTGTAAAAACAAAGCGAACAGAGAGATTATCCGGTGGACACCGCGCTCTCAGCAGTTGGTTCTTTTATGCTTGTGAATATACTCGAAGACTCACCACGGTTGGATCCGACCCCACCGAACGAAAACTATTACCGGGGGCCATAGTTAGTAGGACCTATGGTATACATAAAAACCTATACATTTAACCATTTTTACTAACAATATTTGGTCCTATTAACTATGGTCCCCCGTAATAGCAGCATTCGAGGGTAAATCAAGCGGATGATAGGCCCGGAGCTGTCACTACCCGCGTGTCCGTGGTCAGACACTACAGCAGCACTATGTGGATGCTCGAGCGTCTTCTCGAGCTTGCAGGGGCAGCAGATAAACCGTCGTGCTATGAGGACGGACTCCCGGCTAAAACCGGTCGACGCTATCGTCCCACCAGAAAGCGCAGGAGAGCCTGCCCACGGGGGCCGGGGTGTTTAGACTGCCGGCGGCTGAATCATGAAGAATGTCAGCGTCTGTCGGGAGCTTGGTAGCGGCGATGCCAGAGGCTTTTGCGGACCTCTCCGGTCCGCTGGGAGAACCGTTCTGAAGGAGCTGCCTAGTTCGGACCTCGTGCGCCACATGTGGGCTAGCGTCGGGGACCTCCGCGGCACCCGTGGGGTATCAGAGAAGGCAATGGCGAGCGTGACGCCGGAAAGCTGGCGGAACAGGGCGTTCCGCGCGAACGAGGAATGCCGCTCAGGGGAGACTATTCATAGTCTGATGTGTGGAGGTGTTGCCGGCCCATGACGAACAGGCGATCAGCTCCCACAAGACGCAGCACAACCTGGGGTAGCAGGTGAACCGGGTGCCGCACCAAGACGCAGCACAACCTGGGGCAGCAGATGAACCGGGTGCCGCACCAGCGGTACGTTTCTTTCTCGACCAGCTCCCCGAGGCGGCAGATCCGTCGGGTCCGAACGATGTTTTTGGGGCAATAGAAACCAGAGGAGATATCTTGCCTAGGCTCGGCCACACAGCCCATCGGGAGCAGGTGCTGTCGCCCGCTTGCGGGCAAGGCCTGTGGACCCGGAACAAATCATACAGACTTCGGAGCCCGTGTGTATGGGATGGCATTTCCTGGGAATGGAGGAACCCCTGGCGGCGAGGTGCCCCTGCTGCGAAGCTACGGGTGTCAACACGCGTCACGAGCGCGCATGCCACCGAGCAAGCGCACAGGTAAACGAGCAACAGCCGATGGTCCACGCGGGGTCCAGCACCTTCAAGCGGTTGCTCATCCACCATCAAGTGGGCAGCGGAACGCCCTGCACCTTCGGTGGGATCCGATTGATCGAGTGGGGAGGCCTCCGGGGCGCTACGTCGTCAGGGTACCGCAGCAAGGCGATACCCCTTCGGTGTCACGCATGCAGACACGCAAACGAGGGTCCACATGCGGGCTGGCAGCGCTGATCAACACGGATCGGGTGTTTTCACTTCTGAGGCACGGAAGCGCAACCGCTACGCTCGTTGAGTGCAGGCGTCCTTCGGCGAGCGCGTGTGATGGTATCCCCTCCCCCCTGTTGAGGCATTACGATTTGTCGCAAGCGTCCCCTCGTCATACCTGACAGACATGATCGCCTTCTTTTCTAGTTAGTGCCTCGCCCCTTCGTTCAGAAGACATCCGGCGAGGCAAGCAGCAACTAATACCAGAGTCTATTACTTCTAACATCGTCAGCAACTTGTGTCAGTGACCAGAGCAGAGCCAAAGGCATCACCTGCTAGCAGTAGTCGGTCCCTAGGTTCATACTGCCTTACACTTAACACTGGCGTCGACGGCAGGGCGCTTTAGACACCTGTTCGAGCAGGTTCGAGGTCTGTTTTTTTCTCCGTCGACAAAATCGTCTATTCGCTCTTGCAGGCTGTTTTAATTCGCTGAGTCCACGCGTAGTCGGCTACAGCCTTACAAATTAGAGGTGTGGGAGTGGGTTGTGAAACGAAACATCTTCGACTCATTCCCCGAATTCTCCGGATTGATTTGGTTCGTGCCTGAATTTTCTATGAGTCTGCATGTACGGCCCTTCAGGGGGGGCTATTGTTATGCCCCCCCCTCCAGCAGCAAGATCCTAAAACTTCTAACACCGTCAAGTACCTGATGTGAGTGACCAGAGAAGAGCCAAAGGCATCACCTGCCAGCTGTAGTCGGTTCCTATTACTAGGGACCATAGTTAGTAGGACCTATGATATACATAAAAAACAGTATATTTAACCGTTTTTACTAATAATGTTTGGTCCTATTAACTATGGGCCCCCGTAATAGATCCTTACTACCTCACACATAACACGCGGCCATAAACTTCTCAATCTTCTTGCGGTGGATAGTTTTGGACGCCTCGAAACGGAAGTCAGCGAAAGCACCGACCAGTTTTTATGGTTACCATGGAAAACTTCATTGTTTCTTCCATAGGCAACGCCCATAGAAGTAAACTCAATAATTAAATAAGGTGAGAGATCGCACACGAGTGCCTTGAATACGCGGCAGTTCAGGGATTTGAAGAGCGTCCCGCGTGCGCGCGCAAGGCGGCATCGAACTCAGTTTTCCGATCTGGCCACGCTGGGGAGATTCCGACGTGACGAAAGCCTTAAGGCCTCGGCGGAACTCTCAGAAATACGCCGTCGAGTTGGTGCGAGTAGGCGGTTCGCTGAAATATTCAAACGGCTAGGAGATAGAGCAAGGGGAGCCCTGCAAACAAGATGCACATTATCTCTGTTTCAGCAATCTGCTGCAAGTAAGTATGTGATCAAATATTCAAGGGCTTTCTACACCTTGTTTGCTTTTGCTTTGTGCCCAGCCGTGGACCACCCGTCACCGGGTCAAAATTTTCCCGCGCGTTTCATGTCATTGGTTTCAAGTTTCAGCATTAATTACACTACGTTTGTCATCCGACTTTGCGTACGACGTAGAATATTTATTATAGCGCTAGTCAAGCGGAATAAATGACGGTCCTCGACGAAACTATTACGGGGGACCATAGCTAATAAGACCGAATATTGTTAGGAAAAATGGTAAATTGTATAGGTTTTTATGGATACCATATGTCCTACCAGGTATGAACTATGGTCCCCCGCAATAATATGGGAATACTTTTGGTGACGTCCGTGTTTGCAGTGGCTGGTGGTGTAATTGGCGTTTTAGCTATAATATAGGACAAGCACTATACTCCTGGATAGTACTTTAGGCTATTTTCTGATGTTGCTCGCTCCTCATTGCAGTACAGTATAGTGGACGAAGAAACACGCCGTGAGTTGTTGCTGGAAGCCTACGGTTGATGCCTGGTGCACCCGACGCCCTCAAACACGCCACAAAAAGCATGATCGTAGTCCCCCGGGCTGTGGTTTGCTTGTGGGCAGACGTTCTCCGCAACTATTAAAGTTCAGACGATGCACTCGGGTCAGAGGCTGTTTTTCGGTCTCTTCATTTTGTGCCTTCCGAATTTCGACCAACCACAGCACCTTCAGTGGTGCCTTCCGAATATTGACCAACCACAGCACGCTCTATAATTTTATGTAACGTGGAGATGAATCTCAAATCTATCACTTACCCTGATAATAATGGAGAAAGCGCAGACGGCGAAACTGGACATCAATTGCACTAACACTGCTGTCGTAGATTAAACGTTTAAGCTGACAAACCCATCTCTCTTATCGTCTATGGCAAGAACCAGGCGAATGACAAGGGCCAGCGCGTCAAAGACGGTTGCGCTCTGTTGTGCTCTTGTTGCAACGAGGCATACCAGTACACGACATGTATCCAACAGCAGTACACGTGGAAGCGTGGGGTTTCTTTTTGCCAAACTCCGCTGTGGAGAATAGTAATCAAACAAACAAAAAAAGGTCAATTGAGCGACGTAAATACCAAAATGAACGGAAAACATATCTCGAGAGATTATTTTATAAAATTACCAGGTATGAAATACGTCAGCTAAGCTGTGAGTTCGTCTGATTAAATATATAGCTGATACTCAACTTTGCAAGCTGCGTAATATGTCTCGTCTATATCCCATAACATTTCAAACCGGAAACCAGATAAGATCCTCCGCGGCCTTAAGCGCTCCCAAAAAAGCAAGATACCAAAGACCCGCTGTCTATCAAGACGGTTGGTATATTGTTGCCACGCGCATGTTTCGACACGCAAAAGGCCGTGCGGCGTTGCTGGTCTACACTACTATTAAATAGTATTCATAATAGTACCTAGGAGAGAGTCGCTGCGGTCTTCTTCTTTCTGTGGCTCTTCTACCTCCTCCGAACCCTCCCCCCACGTACTACTACTACTACTACTACTACTACTACTACTACTACTACTACTACTACTACTACTACTACTACTACTACTACTACTACTACTACTACTACTACTACTACTACTACTACTACTACTACTACTACTACTACTACTACTACTACTACTACTACTACTACTACTACTACTACTACTACTACTACTACTACTACTACTACTACTACTACTACTACTACTACTACTACTACTACTACTACTACTACTACTACTACTACTACTACTACTACTACTACTACTACTACTACTACTACTACTACTACTACTAGAACCCGTACCCCTTGTCACCCAGAGGCGGTTGCTGTTATCTGTCCGTATTCCCCTCTGGAGCCCCAATACATAGCCCGTTATCCCCTTTAGAACCGCAGTCCCGTTCTGGGGACAAACGACTTGAAATTAGAGTGGTTTGTCCCCAGAACGGGACTGCGGTCCTAAAAGGCTATGGGACCGCAGTCCCGTTCTGGGGACAAACTACTTGAAATTTGACTGGTTTGTCCCCAGAACGAGACTGCAGTTTTAAAACTGCCAAGACGGTTGAAACTTTTTAGTACTGCACTCCCGTCTTCTTGGGTTCAAAGCATTCGAATTACGAGTAGTTTGCCCCCAGAACGGGACTGCGGTCCTAGAAGGGTTCATAGCAGATGTTTGTTGCTAATAAATAGCCGCCGACGTCCATTGCACTTTGCCCCCACACAAGTAAACATAGCAAGCTGTAATTCCTGCTTGGTTGGGCACCTGTCACGAGAAACTAGGAGGGGGCACGGAACCGGTGTGGCCGTTCTTCTCTTCTCTGTGCCTCTGGGCAACTTCAACTATTATTAGTTTCCGTCGGTAGAGTCCATGGCTATAAGTAATTAATTCAGTCGGTTGTCAACAAAACAGATATCTCACGTGAACTCACTAGAGATACTTCTTTTTTAGGTTTTTATCTGCTATTAATAGTCTCCTTTTTGCTTCCCTGGTGTCCGCAGTGGTGGAGTGCGTATGCTTGTTTTTTGTTTTTGCCTCTGTTTTACTTGAGGTATTTCTTCCACTCCAGAGTTATTGGAGCCTGTCCTGCGACCACGGACTGCATTGTACTGTGAGTTAATGTGAGAACAACAACAAAACTGATGTAGGTTGGAAAACATGGTGAGCAGAGTAGACAATGGATTGTCATGTCATCGTACTGGATGCGACAGGCAAAACAAAAACATATACTCGTATATATATGCTGGCAATCCAGATGCGTTGAAGGGTTGGAGGGTGAAATAGTACCACGTGGTGTGGAAAGGAACCAGGAAAAACATGAAGAGAAACACAGAAGAATATGCCTGGTACCGTAAGGTAGTCGTGCTCACCCTATTTTGCTTGGGTCCTTCGGACAGTTTATTGCTGGGTCCCTGGCCACCCTCGGAAAGGAAGCCCTCGCTGATAGTGTGGTACGCTGATGGGCGATACAACTGTGGGTCCGACAACTTGATCCCACTTTGCTGCAACGGAGTGAACTTCGGCCCGAGGGACTCCCCCGAAAGAAGAGCCTCCTCCTCTTCCTCCTCCTTCTCCTCCTCCTCCTCCTCCTCCTCCTGTACGGCTCACGATGTGGCGTGCGCCGTTTTCCCAAAGCCCGAAGTAGTACCGATATTTATGCCTTTCAACGTATCTGTCAACGAGTGAGCACACTTTCTTGCCAGTTCACCAGAGAGAGCCCGGTAGTTATTTATTGTTGTCTCGGGCAGGAACGTACCCAAAGCAGAGCAATACTACTCGTAGTGCACTGCTTGCTGTGTGTGCACCGTAGCAGTAGTAGTAGTAGTGGGGCGCACACAAACGACCGCTCTTGGTAGGTTATTCCGATGAGATTTGAAAATTCCCGGGGCGTATATTATTGTTGGTGCTTTTCGGGATTTATTTCCCGCTTCCGTTTTCCGTACGTCACTGGCCATTATTATTCCATTTATATATCGATATATATATACACCCGTTCTTTCTGCTTCTTTCTTGTATCCATCCGCCAAATTTTTAATCAAATATCCACCATATATATACTTCATTTATTTATACCAGGTATGATACCTGGTGTAGTGATATTTTGATCATCAACTTTTTCGCTTCGCGTACAGCTTCTGGACAAGCCGTGGTCGTCTGAAGGTCACATTGAGTACCATGGTATATATTACGGTGGACTATAGTTAATAGGACCTATGGTACACATAAAAACCTATCTATTAAACCATTTTTACTAACAACATTTGGTCCTATTAACTATGGTCCCCCGTAATAGTAGAGAATACTTCTCTATGTTGTACTGACTGGTAGATACGTTCGTAGCATTAACAGCAGGTTTTTGCGAATATCCACCGTCAAGGGTGGGAAAAACAGAAACGGTCATCTATCTGCTTTGGGTTCTCCTGATGATCCCACCCGGATGCTATCATCGCATTTATTTGGCACCCTGCCCCCACGCCCAAGACGCAGAAAAGAACATAATTATTAGGTGTCCGCAGGAATATTACCGCCGGGGCCCGTGAGAGCGAAGCGCGAACCGTTAAAACGATCGGTCAGGTCAAAAATCGTCGGATGCAAAAACCTGCCCCTCTCGGGGGTCAGTCAGGTAGGGTCAACGTGCTCAAGCGCTATTAATGGTAGTAACAGCAGCAGCCTGTCTGTGCTGACGTTGCAACGGGAGCTACAGGTTAAGTTGACACACACGACACGAGAACGTGGAAGTGTGGTGAGCTTAACCCTTTTAGGGCCGCAGTCCCGTTTCGGGGGGTACAAACCACTCTAATTCCAGGTGCTTTGTCCCCAAAACGGGGCTGGAGTACTAGAGGGTTAAGCTTTATTTTTACCAAGCCACCAGGGGATTTTGAAGAAAGAAGAAACAATAAATAAAATAATAATAATAATAATAATAATAATAATAATAATAATAATAATAATAATAATAATGTCGCAACCCGGGAAGTGAACCCACAGCATCGAAATCATGTGGTGCTGCGGCACCATATTCCGCGAAGATACGTTGTATATCACACATTCTTCCACCCCACACCACCTCCCCACCACCTCCATCGCGGTGTCGGTAGGCTGCTTATGGCCATATATATGGGAGGATGCCCCAATAGGAGGAATACCGTTATTTACATACTATATACCCTGGTAGTCGGTACGTGTACGACGTACAATGCAAGCATATACCAGGTAATACAGAGAGAAGGAATATTCCGGGAAATTTATCTCGTTTTACATGGTTGTGAACTCGAGGGGGCACGGGCTTTCTATTTAACCCATTTAGAACCGCAGTCCCGTTTTAGGGACACACTACTTGAAATTTGACTGGTTTGACTGGTTTGTCCCCAAAACGGGACTGCGGTTCTTAAAGGATCAATCTTGGGACCAATCTTTGGATCTATCCGCAGTCCCGTTTTGGGGACAAACCAGTCATTTTTCAAGTAGTTTGTCCCCCGAACGGGACTGCGGTTCTAAAGGGGATAAGTAAGTGCGTACGTGTAGGGTTCATTCAGGATACATATTGCTTGTCGAGTTTTGCACCGATTGAACCGCGCACGTATCAGGTGCACATGCTGTACTCATACGCTGTACAAGTCACTACAGAAACCGAGAAGACCGCATACTACGAGCACCCAGAAGCATAGACAGTGTCAGGAGACGGTCAGTCAAGGGAAAAAGTACATCGGTCAAGGATGGATCGGATGTAAATCCGAGGGTTTACAACAAAAACCTTGTAGTTTGGCGTCCGTCAGGGTAAATAAAAGGGAAAATGCCGTCCGTCAAGGGGTTAAAAAGTGCCGTCTCCTGGCATGTTTGCCCGGAAGGACTACGTACGTACGTAGACAGGAGGAGGGAAACAAGAACTCGACGTAGAACCATCGAAACCGAAATCAACAAAATCTGAAATCTGTAACAGGGAAGAGAGAGAACAAAGTTATCCCTCTTAGGACCGCAGTCCCGTTTTGGGGACAAATTGCTTATATATTAAGTGAATTGTCCCCAAAACGGGACTGCGGTTCTAAAGGGGTTAAGTTCCGCCAAGAAAGCAAGAAAGCAAGAAAGGAACACACGAACACACACAAGAATACCCATAGTTTCGCAGATTTCAGGCTCGCAATCTACGTGAGGGTAGAACAGAGATCAAGAACAAAAAAAAACAAACATGCAATACGATAATATGGGAATGTATCGGTGCTTACGATTCTTGGAATAAATAGGCGATTTCACTCCTTCCTCTCTGCCGCGGTGCGCATGGTTGATCACGGGAACCCAATAAGAATAGCAGTAGTAGTGGTAGTGGTTAGGAGGGCTCCCCCTCTCCATCACTGCTCTCTCCTCCTCCGGCTTCGTGTACCTTTTGTTCACCTGGTTTATGCGCCATGACATGCACCATATATCTTCAAAAACGTACCAGGTATCACATACAGATACGAAGCATACAGGCAGCACGAGTATCATGCATCCAGACGCCGAGTTCTTTCGTTGCCGCAGCTACTTTCTAGGGTCCGCGCACACGTTTTGTGAAAAAAACTTATCATTTTTTTTCAAAACTTCGTGGACCCATAGCAGTCGGGTTCGGAAGTTTCTATCGGAAGTTTCTATCGGTCCCTCTTTTGAAAAAAGACAAGATGCCGCAGCTTGCTGGAAGCAGAACCAGGTGGTGCATGCACGCACAACGTACACACGAGAACACGTTTGATCACATTTGTTTTAGCTCGTACCAGGTGCTTCTTGTACCTCCTCGGGGGTCCAAGAAGCAGGCTAATAGCAAGTAAAATAATACCATGTGGATCCAGCCTCTGTGTTTGAACCCCCCCCCTGGTATTGCCTTAGACCGAGCAGTAATACGAGTTTTAGCATCGCATGCACCGCTCGTCACCCTGATGATGCAGCAACACGACACAAGAAGACCGTCTCATTCTGTCAACAGCGCAGACAGGTGCGAACACGGTCCGTGGTCACCGTGGTACTTGAGTCAGAAAGCAGACCTTTTATGAAGCACGTGGCTGTAACAATATGCGGGGGGGGGGGGGGGGGGGAGGTGAACATATGGGGGGGGGGTAGGGGTGAAAATATTGGGGGGGGGTAGATAGAGCGGTCGAGGGGGCCCACAACTAGAGGGGGGGGCATGGGTAGAAATGCTCCGCCCCTAGTTACGGGGACCCTCGGCCACTATATCCACCCCCGCCCTCCTGTGTTTTCATCGTCCCCCCACCCCCTTGCGTAAATGAGCATCGCAAATTTACCCTCCCCTGCTATATCGACGGGCGGTACAGTACATCGACTGTACGAGGGGGTGATATAATATACCATCTGATCTGGTGATATCGCTGTATCACCTGCGATGCCACGGAGGGATGCTGCTCTAGGGGGTGGAGTGGATATGGCTAGGGGTGAACTGTTGTTGAAGTAATATGAACCACGCGAATGTTTACCCCCGCCCCGGTATTTCAGCGTGTGATATTCTGCGCTCCAGCAGTATATCAGCGGGTGATATAATAGTTTATCACCTGGTCATATATAACTATACAGGGATACAACGGGTGCCATAGAAGGGAACACCCCCGTCATATCAAAGGCGATAACGTTGTATCACCAGTTTGTTGATATAATATCGTCCGCTGATGTACCAGTGGATATACGATCAATATTAATATACCACCCGCTGGTATACCAGTTGATTCATCATATCACCAGCCGAAACACATCAGCTCGGGGGGGGGCGATCGCGCTTTTAATATTACTATATCAATATTTACTCCCGATATTTTCACCCCACCGTCTAAAATATCACCTGTCGTATCCGACTTGATACAGCCACGGCATGTCACCAGTTGATATACTACATCACCACACGCTGATATAGCACGTTGACGTGAATTTGCGGGCTTCATATACGCGAGGGGGGGTAAGTGTACTCGAGTGGGGAAGTAAAGCATTGGAGGGGGGGGGGGGGGGGGGGGTTACACGTTTTTCTGGGGGCGGGGGGGGGGTGTACTCGATGGAGAAGTGTACTCGATACCATGCATGACCGTAGTCGTATGCCTATAGACCCTCGCATCCCTAGAGTGCCGAGACATAGCATGTCGGGTTTTCACGGACCAGGCAGACATTGCTTGCACCAAGGGCGAAGCGCGGTTGTGTGGGGGGGGGTGTACTCGATAGGAGAGATGTACTCGATCGGGGGTGAAGCAGGGGGGGGAGGTGTACTTATTATCATGCATGGCCGTAGTCGTATGCCCATGGACTCGCGCACCTCTACAATGCAGGGAAGGAGCGCGTCGGGTTTCATGACCAGGCAGACATTGCTTGCACCAAGTGCGAAGCGGGCAAGCCGCATGAAGGGTGAGCTGCATTCCACTAAGAACCGCTTTTGAGGCGGACTTTCTTGCATATGGATGACAGTGTCAATTAATTGACTTAGTTTCTGGTGTGGTCACTTCCTGAGAATGCAATAAGTTGCTATGTAACTACCTCGTGGGTGACTTACACACTACCAGGAGGTACATGATACGATCCTCCCCCTTGTGCGGAGGGAAGGTTCTCCGCGCGCAAAATTGATCTAACTTAACCGGCATCCTTGGTGACCGCACCAAAAAAACAGACCAAAAAACGGTACCACCCTCTGGCTGTCTAGCTCAAGTAGTGAGAGGCGTGTTTCACAACGTTGTCGTTAACCGACGCCAACCCAATCTATAGGTAGCGGGAAGGGGGGAGAAGAGCCTGCTATGTGACCCCGGATCTGAGTTACGAGTTGGAAGGAGAGAGAGAAGAAGATGTGCGAAGATAATGAATGGGATGGAAAAATAAATAAAATAAAAAATAGGTAGGCACAATTCGATGCGAGTCGACGAGGGAAGAAAAGGCTGAAATCTTCTCGCGATAAAAATGAAGGCACATACCGTAGCGGGAAGGGGGGAGAAGAGCCTGCTATGTGACCCCGGATCTGAGTTACGAGTTGGAAGGAGAGAGAGAAGAAGATGGCGAAGATAATAAATGGGATGAGCAAAAAATAAATAAATATATATATACCAGAAATATAATGGGGGGGCAATCGGGAGGGGGGGGGGTGAAAATATTGGCGGGGGGGGGGGCGTACTTATTCGTTGCTTGCCTCAGTCATTAAACCAATGACCACGCCGCATCACTTTCGAGACGGAGCACCGTTCCTACTCCTAATAATAGAGACACCGCCAACAATTGGGCGCTCATCACGTCGTTTCCATATACTACATAAAAAAGTTTTGCTAATTGCATCCCCTTCCTGTATGGCCGCCTGTAGCCACCATCTATCTCCTAGGATAGCGATCGTTTTCCCGCTGCTATCTAGTTTGCCAAACTCCTCCATGTCACATTCGTCTATTTCCCTCATCTCCTCTTCTTCTAACACATCCCGTTTCTCCTTGTATATAGCACATTCTCCAACTATGTCAGTGAGTAGGTTTAGCAGGTTGGGAGAAGGTATCTTTAGGGATGTTTTTTACTTGAAAAATGTTTAGCGTGGTCTGCACTTCGGAATCGTCGTCCGCAACTGAGAAATTTCCTGGTTCAATGCTAACGCGGCGCAGCCGCCTTTATGGCGAGTTTTGGCCCGTTTTGGTTGCGGTTTGGGGTCAGGGTTAGGGTTAGGGTTAGGGTTAGGGTTAGAGTCAGGGGTGGGGTTGGGTCTTCGCCCGTATCTTGATCCCAACAGGAACCAAAACACCCGAACAGCCTACCAACCTAAGGATCCCTTCTCCCAGATTGTTAAAGGTCCTCATGTCAGTTCTACTCTCTTTTGCTTTGCCACGCGGGCACATCTGTGCATCTATTTCCTCCTCCTCCCGGCTACTGGTATACCTTTTTCTTCTTTCTGGCAGGTCCAGGTTACCTACACGAAAGCGCAATTTCAGCGTTTTCGCGGAGTCCTTTGGTCCTTGCAAATATGTTTTCATTCCTATTCCTACCCTCAATCCCCCGTATATCTCCAAGCGTTTTCCCGATTCCACCTTGTTTCTGAGCGTGCTGGCCTTTCGCTTCTTTCTATATTTTCTTCCACTTCTGCCTGGTACCTCCCAGACTTCCCGGCGGGCATTACGTCTTCTTGGTGTTGCCCTATATCCTTCGATACTCCCTCAACTACGCCACCCGACCTTATTCAAGGTAGCCCTTTTGTTACTTTTTCTGATACAGCTACATCAACTATGGCTGGAAACCTCTGTGTTGGCATGTGTGTTTCTTACTGTATACCTGGTATTGCCATTTCAACTTTCTCATCTCTCTATCTGTCTTGAGTGGGTGCATTCCTAGTTCTGCTACGAATACTGTATTACTACAGTAAGTAGTCATACGAGCATCTCAGGATTTTAGCCGCTGTCATTTGTACTGTTTCCAACTGTTTCACGAGCTTTGCGTTCCCTTCCAATACTTCTGCTGCATGTTCTAGCTTTGGCACTATCACATTCATCAGGATACATCTCTTAATCCTAGAGTCAAGGTGCGAGTCTGTTAGGATCGCATACATCTTGTCTGCGTGTGCTTTACCCTCTCCTATTACGTTCGCTATATATGTGTATCCCCAGAACAGTATTTTGATATCCTTACGCCAAGGTACGTATAATACTGGTCTACGATCGGCGATTCGCAAAATTCAGCTTCTCCCCACTTCCACCTGAAATGTATCGGGTTTACCTTATCTTCGTTACAAACCACACTCGTTGCGATTTTCCGTCCCCGCACGTGCATAAAGACTTGAACAGCACGAACCCGCGAACCCAGCCTGGGCTGGACCTGTGAACATCCTACTGCAACACGTATGTACAAGGAGTTTACTACCGTAACTACGGCACTCGCCTCTACTATGGCATACTCAGCAGGCAGCGATTCCGTTGCTTTTAAACCTGCACTAATTTGTGGACAGCTCTGAAAACCTACACTCGCCGCAGAAGGCAAGATCGAAAACCACACCGAGCTCGCTAGAATACCAGTTTTAAATAGCATTTCGATCTCTTTTTTTTTATATGTAATCGTCTCATTAAGCTTCGTTTTTTTGCTCTTCTTCATATTGAGGCGCGCAAGCGCGAAGCCCGAGACCTTTTCTTCTGGTTTTCAGAAACAAATAGCCTCTTGACACTGAATCGTGCGAGCGTAGAGTGCCTTGTTTTTAGCTATTCTGTAAGTAAGTGTCTGTGTGCGTGTGTGTCAGTCAGTCAGTCAGTCAGTGTGAGCTCAACGCACACAGCACCGATGCCAGTCCCGGCGGGCTCTACGCACACACGCACTTACTAACGAAGCCTTGTAGTGTTGGTGCGGTTGTCACTGGCTGAGAGCTGGGCGAACGACTACTGTAGATGCGGCAACGTGGGTAGGCGCATGGCTGAGCCGCGGTTGGAAAACAAGACAGAATCATCAGTCGTAAAACATCATGACGGCCTTTGTTTTCTGCTTTTCACCCAACGAAACTCAACTCCACGACTACTCGTAGGCAAAATGTGCTTGCCCACAGAAGCATTCGAGCCGTGTCCCTCAGACATGCCGCAGGTGGTACTGTCGGGCCTACCCTCGTGCTTGATCAGGGGACGGAGAAGCAGGAGAAGCTCAGTGGTAGATGTCATACAGCAGTTGAAGTGGTGGCACCTATCATAACGTTTTTTTTTTTTTTTTTTTAAGTTGCACCTAATGAAAACCCAACTCTACAACTACTCGTAGGCAGCATGTATGTGCCTGTTAGCAGCAACGCTCGGGCCTTGTCCCTAAGACATGCTGCATGTGGTGGTGTCAGGCCCATCCTCTTAATATTATTGAGGGGACGGAGACGCAGGATAATCTCTGCTGTAGATGTCGTACAGCAGTAGTTTTTTTTTTTTTTTTTTTTATCCTCCGACGGATTGGTAAAAATAAAGCTTAAGCTCACCACACTTCCACGTTCGTGTCGTGTGTCAATTTAGCCCAGTAGTAGTGGTGGCACCTGTCATACAGGTGGTGTTGTTTTGTTTTGGCCTTGTGGCGCTGGAGAGGTGAGACGGTGAGTCGGTGTAGTTCGCGGACGAAGGAGTACGCGCGTCGTTGTCGGTGGGTGGCGAGGTTGATGTAGACCAGGTGATCGCGGTCCAAGCCATGGTGACCGCCGATATTGTCGGCTTCGAAGACCGAGAGCGAGAGGCGAGGAAGGCGGTCCATATGGATTTCGATAGGCGCAAGCCCTGTAGCGGCGTTCACGGATTTGTCGTAGGCCGACGGCATGTGTGGCAGCAGCACGTCCCAGTCGGTCTGCTGTTCGTTGCCGATCATAGAGATAATTCGGGCCAACACATGGTTGACGCCGCTCGACGCCGCCCTTGGTGCAGGGGTGGTAGGAGCTGGTGTTGACCTTGCGGATGCCAAGGCGCTCGTAGACGATGTCCGCAAGCTTGGAGATAAAGTGTAGTCCGTTGTCGGAGCGGAGCGTAATCGGGCACCCCCAGAGAGGGATGTACTCGTTTATGAAGATGCCGGTGGTGCCGGCGGCAGTGAACTGCGCCGCTGAAACGGCAAACATATCGGCGCGGCGGCTGAAGCGGTAGGTGAAGAGGAGGGTGCGGACGTTGCCGCGCGGCGTGAACGGCAAGGGCCCGAAGTAGTCGACGCTGACGGTGATGTCAGACCCGTTGGGCAAAGGAAGAGAAAGGATGGGCCAACGAATGGTGTGCCGGGAGGTTTTCCGCGCCTGGCATTGAAGGCAGCGGTGGATCCATCTGCGGACGGAAGCGTCCATGCGAATACACCAACAGAAACGTGTCAGAGTGCGGACCGTTCGGTTGACTCCCAGGTGAAGAAAGGTGGTGGCGTGGCATGTGTTTAGCACCCAGGGGCGCATTAACATTGGCACGTAGACGCGTAGGGTAAGGGGGACGGGTGGGGGTAGGCTGTTCCCGGGTGGGGGTGGGGGTGGTCGTTGGACCAGGAGGGTAGTTTCGCCGTCCGAACGGTGCAGCTTGCTTTTGGAGGCAAGGGTGAGGACGTCCGAACGTTGTGGGCGCCAGACCGAGTAGATGAAATCCAGGAGGTCTTTCGGCAGGGGGGCACGGGAGGGCAACGACAGAAAGCAGATCGTGGCGCAGCACAGGGGCTTTGCTCGTTGTTCTCGAGCCCAGTTATTTTTAGGTGCAGTGTTCGACGCAAGCGAGGAGGTAGGGGTCGTCGTTGGGTTCAACGGCGGGCTCCGGAAGGGGCAGCGACGGCGATGTTGGTGCCGGCGGAGAAGACATTGTTGGGGGGGTCGGAGCTGGGTTTGTGGGCACCAACGGCTCGGGCGGCGCGGGAGCTGTAGTTGAAGGCGTCGTCGTGGGAGGAGGTCTTGGCTGGGCCCCGGCCGGGGGCGCGGGCGCAATGTGGGTGGCTGTAGATCGTCTGCGTACGACGGGTTATGGTCGACGGCCGAAGCGATAGTCGGCGACGGGTCGAGGGGTTTCCACGGCAGCGGCAATGCGATGGCGGGTCCGAGACGATATCAGGCCTTTGAGGGCGGGTTCCGTGCCGCCAGTGGTGGACGGCGGAGAGATGACGGATGGCCTGGAAGCCGAGCCTGGAGGAGCTCCGGTGTTGACGGCGGAATTCTCGGGGCCAAACAAGCAGCCCGGCGGTGGAGTCATGGGTCGCAATAGACCCAACGAAGGTGTTGGGTGAGGGAGAAAGGGTGGGGTACTCCATACGTGGTCCCAGTAGGCGGAAGTCGCGGCAATCGTCGGTGGTGAAGGGGAGCGACTGGATGGTCGGGGTGGGCCTTGAAGGGAGGGATACGAGCCCACCCAAGCCGATACCCGGGGTAGGAGGGTCGCTCGGCGCGAAGCCGCAGGGGCGGATGGGGTAGATGCCGACGGTGTCGGGGCCGGTAGGGCGGTTGCGTTCGGTGCGGCGGGCGGCGGTGGCTGGTTGGAGAAGCCGGGAGAGGAAGTCGGCGTTGCCGTTGGGCGTGCCCTTCCGGTACTCCAGCGTGTAGGTGTACGCCGAAAGGAACTCGAGGCAGCGCCGTACTCCAGCGTGTAGGTGTTCTCCGATCTTGGCGATGTTCTTGAGCGCCTTGTGGTCCGAGTAGATCTGGAAGCGGGTGGGCCACAGATGTCCACTGAGGCGTTTGATCGCCCACACGATGCTCCCGGCCTCGAGATCGAGGGGTGTCCACGAACGTTCGGGGTTCAGGGTGGCACGGCTGATGAAAAGGGTGGGGTGGACCGAGCCGTCGGGTTGTTCTTGCCCAAGGGTCGTGCCGAAGCCGTCGACGCTAGCGTCGGAGTAGAGGCGGAAGGGGCGGGAGTTGTCGGCGACGGCGACCCAGTCGGTGTAGGCGAGGATAGGCGGATCGGCAAGTTCTTGGAGGATGGCGCGGGCGGTCGTTTCCATGCCGGAGGTGAAGTCGAACGTGGCGCCTTGCTTGAGTAGAGCGTTGATGGGGCGCAGGCGTCGGGATAGCTTCGGCAAGAAGTTGCCGTAGTAGTTGATGCCCCCGAGGAGCGAGCGCACTTGCTTCTTGTCGGTCGGCATGGGCATTCTGGTGAGGGCGGCGACCTTGTCGGGGTTGGGGCTGTAACCACCAGCGGAGATGACATGTCCCAGGAAATCGGCGGTGGTTGCGCCCATTTTGTCCTTGGCAGGGGAAAGTTTGAGGTGGTGCTTCCGGAGGCGTCCGAAGAGGGCTCTGATGTTGGCGACGTGGTCGTAGGGGTTGGGGTCGAAGACGATGATGTCGTCGAGATACGCGGCGACGCGTTCCAGGCCTGTGACGACCTTGTTGATGGCCTTAACGAACCAGTCGGGGGAGGCACTGCTGCCTTGTGGCGTAACAAGCCACTCAAATAGTCGGTTCGGCGTGCAAAACGCTGTCAAGGGGATGGTGTCCTCGTCGATGGTGATTCGGTGGAACGAGGAGACCAGGTCGAAGAGGGAAACGATGTGACCTTTGCCCAAGGAGTCAAGGATTCGTAGCCTGGAGTTTACCCTGACCTCCGTCGGTTTCCGCCAACCCCTGTTTCAGACGGTCACGGAGCTAGAATTATGTCGGGCTTCCTGCTCACCCGAGTTTTTTCCATGTTTGCCACGTAGGGTCCGGATAGAATTGCCGCCCCGGAAGGCCGCAAAGGTATCGACTGTAGTGGTCCTGACAGGATCGATTTCCCCTGACCTGTGCTCAGCTTTCAGTAAGTTTCCTGGTCCCGATGGTGCTTTGTTTCCCCCTTCTCTTCGTTTTCTTGGTGCTTCGTTCGGTATTCCGCGCGCCCCTCTGCTCTGTGGCAAACGACACCATCTTTGATGTCGCCTCTGTTGACCGAGTTGCACACGCTAGTGTTTTAACCCTGCGCTATCTACCACCTTTAACTGCACGCATTAGGCCAATCTTCTTGCGGGTCTTCTTGAGCTTGTTTTTGTTGAGCTATCTACCTTGCTGCGTTTTGCTGGTATTGCCCCCACCACGGACAAGTCTCCCAGTTATAGTAGCCCCTATTGCGGTGGGCCATAGTAAATAGGACCTACGGCAAACACAAAAACCTATATATTTACCTTTTTTTACCAACAATATTTGGTCCTATTAACTATGGTCCCCCGCAATATAATAGTGTACGCAGCCCTCGTAGTACTCTAGCAGTGCCCCGCTAGTCTCGAGTGATGTCACATGCTAGGACCTTCGCCACAAGACAAGGCATGACTCCTACCGGATATATATATGTCTTTGAGTGCGATTACCACCTCCTTCAAAGAGTTTCCTAGTTAGCCTCGGCGGCCAACCCCCGTCCGTACCTTTTCGTGTCCCAGCCAATGGCTCCAGAGATACGTTTGTGCGCCCTTCTTTTGCGTTCACTTCGGTTCTAGTTTTCTTCGTCGGCCTTCGCTTCGGGTTCTGTTCTGTCTCCTGTTTTCTTCCGTCTTCGTTCGGTTTTCGCTTCGTCTGTTTTCTTCTCTCGCCTCCGCTTCGGGTTCTTTCTTCCTCTCGTTTGGTCTACCTTTCAGTGGTTCTTCTCAGTAAACAACCCTTCGTAGTGGTCGGGTCTTATGACGAGGTGTGGGGGGATCTATAGCCTCATTTCGTTTGCTTCGAATAGCCGCATCTTCGACCACCTGTTCCTGGTCTCTTGGGATGAACTTTGTCAACATCCTTCGACCATCTTGTGGTCTGTTGTGGTCTGCATATACGATTATTCAGAGTGGGCTAATGTGATATGAGTGGAGTGCCCATGGGCTATAGATGTAGGGAATATAGTCTGCAGTTCCGTAGCCTGAGGAATACGAGAATAGTCCGAATAACGGACTAGCCCGGCGGATATTCCTTCAGTTGCGAGTAACGTTCTTTAGGGAATGTCCTCTAGGGCGGATAGCCGGTTAGGCTAGAGTAATGTCCCTTAACGCAGATAGGACCATAAAGTGAGAAGTTATGATATTAGCAGAAGAACGTTCGGTAGCCATAGGAAAGTTATTTAGGAGTACATTAGACAAGATGGAATTAAGAGAGCTTGTGGCGTGGGGTGGGACGAGTATATCTGAGTGCCGAGTCCCACCCCCCTACCTCTCACCTCTCTACCAGAGCACCTCCTCAGCTCTACCAGGTAGTCATCAACAAAAAATATTTATATCGGAAGTAGCGAAGCACTGGTGCTCAGCTGCCAGATACACCTACGTCCCTCACCCTTACCCTTACCTCGGCCACATCTTCACACCTAACCGAGCTCAACTTACAGTAGTACGTGTGCGTGCACAGAGCCAGCCGGTAGTAGCATTGGCGCCGTGTGCGTCGAGCGCGACGGACAAACGAGGCCAAACCAACATTGAATCACACACATTCTCACAGAGAAACTAAAAAAACCAAGCCACCACACGATGCGCTCGTACGATCAACTAGGACGAGGCTTTTTTTCCTTGGAATCGCGCTCGCACGCCTCGTTAAAAACATATCAAGGCTCACTTTTGGGGGGACGCTAAGAAAGTCGGCTTGAAAAAACGCGCTTAGCGGTGAGCGCTACACCAAATCTTGCTGAAGTAGTACAGTGGGCACCCGCAGTTGAGAAGCACTATGTTAAGAATACTTGGCTCAGATCGGTACGAGCCATAACAAAAGTGGGCTAAGAAAGAGGAGTCCAGACCACTTAAATTTGGCCGACGCACGCACTCTCCTACTTGAGAAACCCCACATAACACACCCCGGAAGCACGTGCTCCTTAATCCCACGCCCCCCAATAGATTGACTCGTGCACGAGGAGTGTGGTGGACATACAAATTTAACAACTGAAGAGCCCAAGGTAGGTCCGTGGTAAAGGCAAAGTGTGCGAAATATATAACGCGTTTCCAGTCAAACCAATTTGAACTGCTGGGGATGGTGATGGTATGGTGGTTTATGGGTGGTCAGATAAGTTCCGTAGCTGGGAGGAGGCTTGAGGCTACTTTTGGGCGTCGGGAAAGTTCTATAATACGTTGCGGGGAAGAAATTGCGTCATCCCGCTTTGTTGGTAGTGGACGACGACGAGAGATTTTGTTTTCCGGGGGGACGTTCGTACGATCTCTGTTGCGTTATCTGTTCCGACTTAGTTTAACACATGAAGGCGCGGCTGTTTGTGATATATTCCCTTGCTTGGAGCAGCAGTGGTAAGTGGGAATATCGGAGAGATTTTCACGTGTGGAGATGGGTTTTGCGTTTGCCTTTTCTGTGGTTTTTCGTCTTGAAATTGGGTCTATTATCATATGGGTTGTTTTGTCACTGCCGTCGGCACTACTGTCGTGGAAGGATTCCAGGAGGGTGTTGTTTTTATAAAATTGTGGAATACGTTAGGTATAGATTTGGACCTTTCGATATGACAGTCACCTACAGTTCCGTGACGGCTGTGTGACCCCTGAGAGCACTCCTCCGTCTTCTTATATATATATATATATATAAAAACGATTATTTGATACCTAGGGTATCTCGCATGGTGCTAACGAGCCGCGAACAGACTGGTGGTGCTGCTGCCACGGGAGAGGGGGGGGGTCTCGTTTTGGGGTCTTCGGTGTTCAGCCCGCTGAGAGCCCTGTTCGTTTGCTGTCTCGGAGCGGTTACTTGCGGTAAGCTTTCTGCTTCCACGTCCGAGTTCGGCGTTAACCCCTTTAGTACCGCGGTCCCGATTTGGGGACAAACCAGTCTAATTCCAAGTGAGTTGTCCCCAAAACGGAACTGGGGTCCTAAAAGGGTTAACGAGGCAGCAGAAAGGGGGGTGCATAGCCTACTTACCCAATTTCACCTTCTCAAAACGCACATACACACACTTGCACACCACCAGCAAGTGAGTATGGAACCAGACACTTCGAGTGTTTCCGTGGGAACTCCGGCCCCCCGGCGTGCATGGTAGGAGGGGAAGCACTCAAAAACACCGTGGACACCAGCAGGACCATCAATTAGAGTGCAACCAGCAGGTATACCTCAAATTGCGGCGATCAATCACCCCGTGGGCGTCGAAAAAAAGGGGAACGAAAGGCACCTACACTGGCCTCCAAGTTCGGTGGAAGCCAACGTCAACAGGAAGAGAACAGGGAGGCGTTCTACGGTAGAGGTTCACCCTGAATTGTTTCTGGGGATCCTCACTTGAGTAGCTCCATATCTCACCCGAAACCGGACCTCATCAAAAATCGAATTGCCTTCCGACGAATAATCCCACGGTCAAAGTATACTAACACGTCATTTTTCGAAACAAGAATTGGCCTTCCGAATGATTTTGGGTTAAGAAGCCCCGTCATCCAGAAGCAAATTTAGCTGAACTGTGCTGCTTCTATCGTTGAACGCGCGTGAGATCAGCAAAACGTATCTGAGCAATGCATGGAGACAGCAGTGTCTCAGCGATAAGGAGTAGGGAGGGTGCTGCTCCGTCTCGAAGGAATGAGTGGTGAAAGGTTGAATGAGTCAAGGCACGCAAAAAACCTGAGTGCCCATCCCCGCCTACACCGGAAATTAAATCAACTTATTGAAGCTGTCATCCAAAATACGCAAGTCCGCCCCACAAGCGATTCTGAGTAGGATGCAGCTCGCCCTTCGTGCGACTCGCCAGACACCTCACGGCGCTTCGCGCTTGGTGCAAGCAGTGCCTGCCTGGTCAGTCCAAACACGACATGCAATCTCCGTCCCGGCACTGTAGGCATGCGAGGGTCTATGGTCATACGGCAACGGCCATGCATGATATCGAGTACATATTCCCTGTCGAGTACACTCCCCTCCCCCCTCCCTTCGCGGCGCTCCCCCCTCCCCCCGCGTGATATGGAGAAGGAAAAGCCATATACACCTAAACACCACCAACATCATCACATACATGGACTGCGAAGCATCGAATCTTCGTATCTGTTTCTAAGGGTACACGAAGTATAGAATATTGTTTTCCTGTGACCGCAGCGAAACTGCCCTACAACGATTAGACGAGCGGACGCCGAGCAAGTCAATCGATGTTCCCTGTGCCCTCCTAGTGGTCGAAGCTTAAGGCAGAAGAAGGATAAGCTGTATGCAAGACGGGGCACACGTCATGTGGCCCATACAACACGGA